>PISW01003381.1:35000-211217 GCA_004023785.1 Mungos mungo | reverse complement strand
TAGAACTCCCCTATGACCCAGCAATAGCACTGCTAGGGATTTACCCAAGGGATAAAGAAGTGCTGAGGAATAGGAGCACATGTACCCCAATGTTCATAGCGGCACTTTCTACAATAGCCAAATCATGGAAAGAACCTAAATGTCCATCAACTGATGAATGGATCAAGAAGATGTGGTATATATACACAATGGAATACTATATGGCAATGAGAAAGAATGATATATGGCCATTTGTAGGAAAGTGGATGGACCTTGAGGGTGTCATGCTAAGCGAACTAAGTCAGGCAGAGAAGGACAGATACCATATGTTTGCATTCATAGGTCTAACAGGACAGACCTGGCAGGGGACCATGGGGAGAGGAAGGGGGAAAGAGAGCGGGGATGAGTGAGGGACACGGATCAAGGGAGACTACTGAATACTGGAGATGAACCATGGACTGAGGGGGGAGCGGGAGGGGGGGTGATGGTCATGGTGGGGGGTACTTGTGGGGAGAAGCACTCGGTGTTATATGGAAACTAATTTGACAATAAACTATTATAAAAAAAATTTAAAAAAACTGAAGACTTTTGTTTATATTGGTTTCTATCTTTAAAAGAAAAGAAAAAAGAAGGAAGGAGGGAAGGATGGAAGGAAGGAAGGAAGGAAGGAAGGGAGGGAGGGAGGAAGGAAAGGAAGAGAGGGAGGGAGGGAAGAAGGAAGGAATTATGCTCTGCTGCTTTGCCTTGCGGCTTAACCCTGGTGTCCACTCCCGCAGCAGGAGCCAGGCTGGCAGGTGTCATTCGGATGCCCGCAACACCCTGAAGGGGCAGCCGGAGCTCCAGGTGGCATGGGGTGACACAGCCCCGCACACCTTCTTCGCTTTTAGAATTTTGCTGTTACTGCAGATCCCAAATTTCCAATTAGAGAATTTGCATATCGTTATGTAGCTTTTAACCAAACGAATCCTCCTGAAAACAGACAAGTGCCTCGCAAAGATGCCTGATAAATGACGGTGCGGAGCTATTGCTAAGGAAGCGAGCAGAGGTGGTCAGGGAGACAGGGACAGAGCCGTCACTGCACGCCCGGTGTGAGCGACTGCCCACCAGCTTGTGAAATCTGCGCCTCGTCCGTAATTCAAAATAAATAAATTAACTTCACTTGGCCCTTCAGGGTCAAGGCAACGTTGACCGGTGAATGAGAACGTTGCCACTGTCTGCCAGAAACGTGTACTACGGGGAGAGCATTTTGAAAACAGTAGTTTGGAAAGGTTTCTATCTTTAGCGATTTTACTGCCAACAAACGATGTGTGACATCTCTCCGAGCTCTCACAGTCACACTCTAAGACTTGGAAACACCATTTCCCACCCTGTTGAAAAGCTTCCAAGGGATTCTGTGCATTTTAAAACCCATTTGTGAAACATATAAAAATGAGTAACTTCTAATTAATTCGCAAGAACAGCTCACGGACACCAAAGAGCATGGAAATTTACTGCTTGGATCACAATAATAAATAATAAGTAATAAGTAATTAACAATAACAACCCCTCGCATGTTTGGGATTGAAAAATGAATATCCTGAGTTAGTCAGCAGAGTGAGGAGGTAACACCCACCACGTGGCTCATCTGGATTTCCCAAACGGATGAAGCCTGTGTAATCACATCACTCTTAATGAGACATCGTTAATAAGTAATTGGGAGTTACAGAAGGTTTTTGAGAAAACAGAATATTTGTGATGGTCGATAAAGCCTTTGACTTTTGGATCTTCCAGGCCAGAAAAGATGAGGGTGTAAACATAATCCACACGGGGCTCCTGGCTGCCTCAGTCGGTGTAGGGTGTGACTATCTATCCCAAGGTCGTGAGTTCAAGTCCCACGTTGGATGTAGAGCTTACTTTAAAAAAAATTTTTTTTAATTCGTATTTATTTCTCTTTTCTCACACTTTTAATATTTCTATTTCTATGTATACTTTATAAAAGCATCACATATATTATGAGTAGAGTGAGGGAGAGAGATAATTTACAAATAAATAGTTTTAATTGTATATAATATAGCTTATTAATATGTTATTACATATATACCTGCATATGTTTCTAAATTCATATATGATGAATGGACATATATTCGCATACCATATTACATATAGTATATATTAGATACTATTGCTAGCAATGATTTTGTGGTATGTTACACATGTTATATATATCTGTCTGCATCTATTAATGCATATATTATGATTGCACATATATTTACATGCTATATGCATATATGATACTTACGCTACATTTGCATGTGTGTGTAATCATCCTGCCTTCCCCTACTGTACTCACTCTCCTGCATTCCTGGGAGATGACTTCACGTTTTCTTCTCTCGTCTTAAACTCTAGACGCCACATGCCTCATCCTCACCCTCAGCTGAGGTGTTGCCTCCTATCTCACTGAGAAGGCGGGGGCGACCACAGAGGACTTTCGCCATCCCCACCCCACTATCACAGCACTCCACTCACTAGCACCTGTGTCGAGCTTGCTACCTGCTGACGGTGGCGATAAATGGGCCCCATTCTTCCAGCTGGACCCGCCTCTCCGCTCATGCACCAGGGGCCCTCCCCTCCTCCCTGCACAGAGATGGCTCCAGAAATCCCCCGCGCCCCACCCAGTCCTCAAGCGTTCATTGTTTACTGGGTCCTCCCCATCACCCGCACACACGCCTGGTAGTGCTCCCATCGGTCAGCACCAGCAAAGCCCTTCACCTGCTCGGACTCCTTCCGGCTATGGTCTCCCTCCTCTACCCACCTCCACAGCGCAGCTTCTTGAAAGACTTGCTTAGACCCATTGAATCTAACTATTCTTCCCCCTGGGCATTTATCTCCTGCCTTTCTCCCAAATTTTTCTTGCCAAGACCAACATCGACTTCCAAACTGTGAAATCCAAATCTCAGTTCCCAGTCCTCCTCAAAGCCGACCTTCTGGCAGCATCGGACACAGAAGATCCCTCTGTCCTCTGGGAAGTCTGTGTCTCTGGTTTCCAGGGCACCTCCCCTGCCCCGTGGCTCCCTGGCTTCTCAGCCCACCTCCACCAGCACCACTGCTGGCTGGTATCTGAGCTCCTACCCCTCTCCTCACTCGATAGGGGCTCATGCCTCTACATTCCATCTAGAGCTTCATCTCCTGCCTGTATCCCTCCAGCCTTCTCCCCTAAACTCCAGATTCTCTACCCAACTCCCTCCTGGATGGCACCACTTGTGGTCTAAATGGTCTCTCAAGACTAAACAGCCCAATGTGAGCTCCTGCTAACACCCCTTCCCCTCGTGCTCCTCTCAGAGTCCATCTAGGTAAGAGGCGGCTCCTTCCCTGCAGCCATGTTGGCCAAAGCCTCAGAGTCAGCCTTGACCTCTCTCTTTAAGTACAGTAGGTAAAATAATGGTCCCCCACAGAGATTTCCACATGCTACAACCTGGAACCTGTGAATATGTTACCTCACAGGCAAAAAAGGACATTGCAGATGTGACTAAGGTCACTACCCTGAACTTAATCTTAGAGATGGAGAGATTCTCCTGGATTATTTGGGTGGGTCCGATGTAGTCACAAGGGTCTTTGTAAGAGAGAGGCAAAAGGATCCGAGTCAGAGAGAGAGGTATGATGGTGGAAGCAGAAGTTGGAGAGATGTGGGGCCATGGGCCAAGGCATGCAGAAGCTTCTAGAACCTGAAAGAACACAAGGAAGTGAATTTTCTTGTAGAACCTACAAAAGAGCACAGCTCTGCTGACCCATTCCAGACTTCTGACCTCCAGAACCAGAAGTTAATTTTTTGTGTGTCGTTTAGCCCTTAAATTTGTGCTGTTCTGTTACAGGACCAATAGGAAAATTATACATGAAGACAATCCCGTTGGCGAAACCTTCAAAATATCGAGGGCGTCTTACCACTTTGTCACCGCTTCCGGTCTTCCATCCTGATCCGAGTTCCCATCCCTTCTCCTGTGGGTTATTGAAACGGGCTTCAGACTGGTTTCCGGTTCCCACTCTCGTCCCCACACAGTGTCCCGTGCACAAAGCTCCTGCGTGAGCCTTCCTGGCAGTCGTAAGAAAGTCAGCTCAGCTAAGCTGGTCTCTGTTCAGACCCTCCACTGGCTCCTGTCTCAATGGGGGTGAAAACCAAAGTCCTCACTGTGCCCCACAAAGCCCTGTGTGACCTGACCTATCTTCTCTCTGACCTCAACACCACTCACTGCTGCTCCAGCCACTCTGGTCTTTGAACTATTCCTTCTACAGGCTAGGCAGGTGCTGCCTCAGGGCCATCGCACTTGCTCCTCTGCCTGGAATGTTCTTTCCTAGAAACAGGCATGGCCCTCTCTCCCTTCCTCAGGTCTTTACTCATGGTCTTTCCTGGCTGACCTAGTTGAAATTTTTTCCCCTGTACACACACACACACACACACACACACACACACACACACACACACAAACACACATACATCCAATCCCTCTTCCCTGCTTTATTTTTTGCTCCTTTGTATTTATCATCATACATCTACACTTTATTTATGACCAACATGTAAATGTTGTATTTATTTATCTTACTTATTGCCCCTCTCCCACCACTACCACTAGAAAGTATACTTCTTGAGGACTGGAATTTTTGTCTACCTTAGGTATCACCAAATCCCAGTGAGAATGGGAGTCCCCAGAGCAAGTCACGGTGGGGTCAGGCCTGAATGAGCCTGGCTAGTGAGCCTTGCTCTTGGTGCCTTCATGAGCCCTCAGCTATTATTTAATACACCAGATGCTGCTGCATATCACAGCGTTTTCCCTGAGGAAAGGCCCTGAGAGGGGTACCAGTGAGGTCCTACCTCACTCTCTAAGAGGAAATATCTCCTATTGGGATGATCACAGTGACTTCAGCTAGATCTCAGGACAGGCTGGCGGAGCGCACACAGGTGCCTTCCAAGGGCAGGCTGTCAGGAGGCTGGGTGTGAGGGGCCACTAGTCATTAATGTCTCATCCATCCCGCAATCTGAAGAGAAAGAGCTCTCCCGTCTCTAGACCCTGTAGGTTGGCAATCCTCTTGGGAGTTTCCCAGGTGCAATCTGAAACCCACCCCCATTTGCAGAGGGAGGAGGGGGACCAAAGAAAGACACAGTCTCCCCCAGGCTGCTAGGTGACAGGTTTAATAAGCAAGGGAACTTAGATACGAGGCTCGCCTTGGGCGGCAGCAAGACAGATGGACCCCGCACCTGTCCACCAAATCTTAACAGTTGATAAAGAGGCCCTAACCGGGTTCAGTCATGTGTACCACACAGGTATCTCAACACTGCATCACCATCTCAAGGTCGTGTCCTTGGAGCAGTCTCTGAGAGCAGGAAAGGCAAGGGGAACCCACATTCCAAGGAGAGGGGTGGGAGTGAGGAGCCCCCGAGTGCCCGGGGCCAGCTCACAGGTCAGTGGGCGGTCAGGTCTCTTCAATGATCTTCCCCAACTGGTGCAGACCCCGCTCTGGTGCCCATTCCCCAGAAGCTGGCCGGAGGGGATCATCCTGTCATCCTGCTGTTAAACAGACTTTGACACAGAAGAGAGAGAAGGGTCTTCAAGTGGGAGACCCAAGACCAGGAGTATAATTATAATCTTCCATTCGGAGCCTCTCCTCTGTGCCGGGAAGAGGTCAGGCACCGTCCTAGCTTCCCGGGACTTCCGACAGGAAGCTGTTTACACATTTCTATACAGGAGGATTTGGAGAGTGGGAGCAGGCAAGCGACGCCCCCAAGGCCACAGCGATAGAAGGGACAGAAGTGAAACATAGACCACATGTCCCTGGCTTGTGAAGACACACAGGAGATTGTGTGATACTCTGACAGGACTCGTGATTTTAGCTCAATGCAAAGGAAGACATTTTGAACAATGAGAGCACACTGAAAATACGTGGCTGCCAACATCCAGAGGTGGACATCCCTCTTCTTCTGCACCCATCCTCAGTCTCTGATGGGCTCAAGATGGTCCAAGTGACAGCCTGGTTTCTTGGGTAATCATGGAGGTCTGGTTTCTAGGACCTTCCTGAGGCTTGCCTGCATGGCTGCCCTTAGCTACCATAAGGCACCCCACATCCTTAGTTTAAATTCTTCCTGTTTAAACTGGCTCCAGATCTTTCCATTACTTGCACCCAGAAGTATCCCAACTCAGGTGAAGGGTGCCTGAGTGGCTCAGTCAGTTGAGCATCTGACTTTGGCTCAGGTCATGACCTCACGGTTTGTGGGTTCAAGCCCTATGTTGGGCTCTGTGCTGACAGCTCAGAGCCTGGAGCCTGCTTCTGATTCTGTACCTCCCTCTCTCTCTGCTCCTTTCCCCACTCATTCCATCTCTCTCTCTCTCTCTCTCTCCCCCCCCCTCTCTCTCTCTCTCCCTGTCAATAATAAACAGTAAAAAAATTTTTTTTAATATTTTTTTAAAAAAGAGTGGAATTTGGAATGAAACTTGATTAGGTTTGATCAGGGAAAAAAGTTCCTTTCCCTAAAAAAACAAAACTACAACAAAGCAGCATATATTTTTATTTGTTTCATGGGAGGTAACAAAACAAAAATTTTCGAATGAGTTATTTAAGGGATTTACTCCTCCGAGCACTCTTTGGAAGAGTTCATTCTTTGTGACAGCAAACACTCAGAGTCGGCTATTTGCCTTCTGTCTTAAATAAAATGTCTAAATGTCTATAATTTCTCAACAGTGTGCAGAAATGCCATTGGCTCACTTAAGAAGCAGTCAGCGAGAGCCTACTGCCACAGCCCCCTTCAGTTTCCAGGAGAGAATAGAAAGCAATCAGAAGTGTCACACAGTGAAATTTTCCCACCTGGCAAAGAATAGGCTGTCATCCCCACACACAGGGATGTTTGCAGAACTGGGCTGCATTAAATGTAAGAGGCAGATGCTAAAATCAAAAATAACCAAACGTGGCTTTCTGATCGCCTCTTCTTTTATATTCGATGATTACCATGGCGGGCACGAAGGAAGGGTTGGGGGAGGAGAATGAACAAGAAATGGTAGGATATATTAATGAAAATTTGTGTCCCTTCTCTCATATGAAAAAAAAGAATCTGTAAGAGCCATTCTTTTTCCTTGTTGGTTCCTTTGCCTTTGGGAGCCTGGAAGAGGGGAAGGCTCTCAATTAGATGCCCCACCGGGGAGCAGGAATGGGTGTTAGAGTCCACTGCCACAGTCAGGAAAAGGCACAGGTAAAGGTTCCCAGAGCACGCGTTAGGACTTTTTGTTTGATGGTAGACCAGCTCTTAAGAGACTGCCCCCCAAGTTTAATTGATGCCCCCAGAAACGTCTGCAAACTTCAGCAGCACATTTTGCTTAGTTTCTATCCATGCCATTGACAGCACACTTTCTCTGTTTTTTTGCCTCCCTGGGAGAGGCCACTGATCGTTAGCATTAGTGTCTGTGAAAGCGTAAGACACAGGCGTCTGCCTTTTTTAAATTATAAGGCATGACGAAGATGGCAGTTAGTATAAAAGCCTATTTTCTTTTTTTAATTTATTTTTTTATGTTTATTTTTGAGAGACAGGCAGACAGAGCATGAGCAGAGCAGAGAGAGAGGGAGACACAGAATCCAAAGCAGGCTCCAGGCTCTGAGCTGTCAGCACAGAGCCCAACGCGGAGCTCAAACTTAAGAATTGCCGATACAACCTGAGCCGAAGTCAGATGCTTAACTGACGGAGCCACCTAGGCGCCCCTAAAAGTTTATTTTCTAAGTTGAAGAAAGACTCTGACATTTTCTGATGAAATGTGCTGCCTGCAATAGGGCAGGAACCCCGCGCATGCGGCTAGACGTGGAAGGTGTGATCTCAATGCTCTTCACTGAGAGAGTCTTTCTGTCTCTCAAGCATCATGCCCAGGCCTGGCCCTGCGTATCTGAGAGTGTGCCCGTCCTCAGGACGGTCACCCTGCCTCCCATTTTGAACCATAAGCACCTTCCACCTTTGGTCTCAAATTCCTACCTCTCCCATCCCTTCGTTTCTTTCCCTCTGCTTTCTTTTCCCTCTCCTCTCCTTCTCCCCACTGGTTTCCTTTGGTTCCTTCCCCTTTTTCTGTGCCCTGGAGTCCCAAGGGGCAGAGACGGCGCAGGACGAGAGCCGGGTTGGTGTTCTGCTTTGCCATTTGCTGCCTGTTTGCTTGAGGGAAGGTCATTCAATCTCTCAAAGCCTCAGTTCTGGGAATCGGGAGTAATAATAATACCTGCTTGTGGGCATCATGTCAGCTGGTTTAGGGGTACACCCATTAATTAAAAGCTACCTAAATGAAATCGGTGTTATAATTGGAATCACACAGACAACCAGGAGAAAATGTCGCCATCTTTATTTTGCTGCCTGGAGACGGAGAGAAGAGATACAGTGGTGGGGATCCAGAGTCACTGAAGGAATGTATGACGGAGGCTTAGTGATGACTGACTGCATCCCAAGGTCAGTCACAGGTGACTTTGTCTTTCCCACTTCGGTGAGGTTGAACTTGTGCTGTTCTTTCTTAGCGCAGCACCTGGCCCGCCTCTGGGTACATTTCAGGCTTTTTTTTTTTTTTTTTTTTTTTAAATCTTGTGCGCTTTCCTCTCATTCGAATTGTCCACAGGCGTCCTCTGCTTGCTCTAAGCGGCTTAGGGTAAAGCCAGGATTGAAAGAGCATCCTGTCCTAAGGGTGTTGACAACATGGACCTACCCGGCAACCGTTTGGCTGAGCGTTGTTTTTCCAAAACTGCTGCCTCATCCCCTTCCTTACCCTTTTGAGAATGTCTGGCCAAGCTTACAGAGAGTTTTCCACTCTGCGGTGTCACCCACTCTGCCACAACCCAGCTCACCCCTGGTGGCCTTTATCACATTCTCTTTTCTGTATATTCTAGCTTTATCGAGATATAATTCACATACCGTAAAATCCACTCTTGAAAGTACAATTCGCTGACTTTTTGTATATTCACGGAGCTGTGCACACATCACCACATTCCACTTTTAGAACATTTTCTTCACCCCTCCCCCTATGCCCTGTAGCAGGTGCTAGGCCCTCTCTCCTTCCCCAGCCCCTGACCACCATTCATCTCCTTTCCATCTCTACAGATTTGCCATATGGGCAAAAGCCCATTTCATATAAATGGAATCGTATAGTATGTGGTTCTTTGTGACTGGCTTCTTTCACTTAGCATAATGTTTTCAAGGTTCATCATGTTGTAGTATGTATCAGAACTTCTTCCCTTTTTTTTCTTTTTTAACGTTTATTTATTTTTGAAAGACAGAGAGACAGAGTGTGAGCAGGGCAGGGGCAGAGAGAGAGGGAGACACAGAATCTGAAGCAGACTCCAGGCTCTGCTCTGTCAGCACAGAGACTGACGTGGGGCTTGAACTCACAAACCGTGAGATCATGACCTCAGCCAAAGTCGGCCACTTAACTGACTGAGCCACCCAGGCGCCCCTTTTTCTTTTTTATATTTAATTTATTTTTTCAATTTATATCCAAGTTAGTTAGCATATGGTGCAACAATGAGTTCAGGAGTAGATTCCTTAATGCCCCTCACCCACTGAGCCCATCCTCCCCACCCACAATCCCTCCAACAATCCTCAGTTTGAGTCTTATGTTTTGTCCCCCTCCCTGTTTTTATATTATTTTTGCTTCCCTTCCCTTATGTTCATCTGTTTTATATCTTAAAGTCCACATATGAGTGAAGTCATATGATATTTGTCTTTCTCTGATTGACTAATTTCATTTAGCATAATACCATCTAGTACCATCCATGTAGTTGCAAATGGCAAGATTTCATTCTTTTGATTGCAGAGTATTACTCCATTGTATATATACACCACATCGTCTTTATCTATTCATCCATGGATGGACATTTGGGCTCTTTCCATACTTTGGCCATCCCCAGTAGCGCTGCTATAAACATTGGGGTGTATGTACCCCTTCCAAATGGCACACCTGTATCCCTTGGATAAATACCGAGTAGTGCAATTGCTGGGTTGTAGGGTAGTTCTATTTTTAATTTTTTGAGGAACCTCCAAAGTGTCTTCCAGAGTGGCTGCACCAGTTTACATTCCCAAGAACTTCATCCCTTTTTTTTTTTACGGCGGAATAATATTCCAGTATATGGCTATCTGTCTCCCTTACCCATTCATCTGCTGATGAATCAACATTCGAGGTTATTTCCACTTTGGGACTATTTTTAATAATGATGCTACGAACTTTTGAATATTGGTTTTGTGTGGACATATGTTTTCATTTCTGTTGGGTTTGTACCTAGGAAAGGAATTGCTGAGTCCTGCAGTAACTGTGTTTAACTTTTTGAGGAACTTCCAAACTGTTTTTCCAAAGTGTCTGCACCATTTTACATTCCCACCGGCAGTGAAGAATGGTTCCTATATTTCTCAGACCTCTTATCATATTCTATTTTATGAATTATCTCTGCATGCATTACTCTCCACTTGGATTTAAGCATCTCCTGACCACAAGCATCTGTAAGATTGTCAGAATGGCAAGCACAGCACATAGAATGTTCTTAATAAATCTCAGCTGTTAGCTGGATGTACTTGTCGTTCTTAACTACATCGGTAAGCCTACCTTAGGAGCAAAGATAGGTCTAATTTCACACCTTCCAAAGAACTCTACACTTGAACAGAGTTACCAAGTATTGGGCCCTTACTGGATTCTTACCATATATGACCTCATTTTTCAGATGAGGAAACTAAAATTCAGGTTACTCGTCCAAGTAATTAACAGCAAAGCTGAAATTCAGACCCAGGTTTTCACTGTATCACGTTGACTTTCACAGTGAAAGAATTCTAACTATTTTGCGGGGGTAGAGAGAGAGAGGCTTATTTGAGAATTTGTGCCTTCCCTCTATAAACTTCCTAGAAGGTAGGGACCGATGTTTTGCTTCTTTCATTATCTCCTCTTGTGCATAGCACACAGCGGTAACTCAAAAATTTACTTCCGATTATATAAACTTTGAACAAAGATATTTAAAAAAAAATTTTTTTTAACATTTTATTTTTGAGAGACAGAGAGAGACAGATCATGAGCAGGGAAGGGGCAGAGAGAGGGGGACACACAGAATCAGAAGCAGGCTCCAGGCTCTGAGCTGATAGCACAGAGCCCGACGCGGGGCTCGAACCCACGAACGAACCGTGAGATCATGACCTGAGCCGAAGTCGGACACTCAACAGACTGAGCCACCCAGGTGCCCCTGAACAAAGATACTATGACAAATAAGCTGAACTATAACAGGAAGGTATTGTCACGGTCGCGTTCGATCCTTACTGAGACTATATGTGGTAATACAGGGTAAGCATCTAACCACTTGCCAATGGCCACGGAGCCACAGCCCAAACTGGATCTCGCTTAAATCCCCCAAAGTTGGCCTTTGTGCCTCAAAGCGTCACCGCCTGGGAGCCGGAGAAGCGCCGCCTCTCCAGCTACCGGTCCGGCGCCCAAGACACATCCTTGCGCCTTTCAGCTGACACTGGTGGTTGGAAAAGCGGAAACGGTTGATGAGGCCCTTGCCCTTAACCAGCATGGCTACCCTAAGGCTTCGGAGTGAGGGCGGTGGAATGAGGATCACGTGAGGAGAATCCCGTTCCTTTATTGGCTTTCCCTCCTGGGTGGGCGGGATACAATAACCCAGCGGGGGGTCGGCTTAAAGGGCCCGCGGCTGAGTCCTCCCGAGCTCCGCCTCCCGGGCTGGGCGGGGCCGGCGCGCGGAGGCCGCGTCCGGGGGAGCCGTGGTGACCGCCGCCGGCTGCGACTAGAGCCCGAGGGGGTTAACTGCCGAGTCGGCGCGCGGGAGAGCGCGAGGATCGCGCACGGGAGCCCGGCTCAGCCGACGGGGGCGCACGGGGGCGCGCGGGCTCGGGCGCGGGGATGGAGGACGCCGTGGCCGGGCCCCGGCTCCGGGCGGCGGCCGAGGTGGCCGAGGCGCGAGCGCAGCCGGGGGTGACGCTGCGGCCCTTCGCGCAGTTCTCGGCGGCGGCCGAGGCCGAGGAGGGCGGCGGCGACTGGAGCTTCATCGACTGCGAGATGGAAGAGGTGGACCTGCAGGACCTGCCCAGCGCCACCATCGCCTGCCACCTGGATCCGCGCGTGTTCGTGGACGGCCTGTGCCGGGTGAGGGCCGGGCCGGACGGGCCGTCGGGTGGAGGGCGGACACTTGTTGCCCCGAGGAGGCGGCGCAGGGCGCAGCGCCCATGTCCCGGCCGGCCCGGGGCAGCCTCTGCAGCCCGGGCCACCGGCGGGGCCGGGAGACGACCCTCGGGGACGCGGCGACGCCCCCGACAGCCCTGCCGCGGTCCACCCCCGGCACGGTGGCGCGGGGGTGCGCTCCCGAAGGGTCCCGGGTCCCGAGCACCTGCCGGGCCGCGCGCGCACCCCGCCTAGGGGCTTTCAGCGCCTCGCCTTTGACAGTGGCTGGTCACCACCTCCCAGAGACGCTCCTGCCCCCGGTGTCCGCTCGGGTGGGAGAGCAGGGGTTGGGGGCGGGGGGTGAAGAAAGAGAAGATCACAGGATGAATTAGCACCCCGAGTGGCCGGGAGCTCGCACTGCCACCCTTGGGGCAAGTACGGTAGGTCGGCACTTACTGGTTTGGGGAAGGGGCTCCCCTCATTCATAGGGAGGATGAAACAGACGGAGCGGCGACGTGACTCACTGTTCATAAATAGGACAGCGTCTCTGCATTCTCAATCTGCACTATTGGAAGAAAAACCAATGTTTGGGTGAAGATCTGTGGTTGCTCATTATCCTGTGGCTGGCCAGTTTTGGTTGAACGGTGTTGGGGGGAAGGGCTTTCGGCCTTTAGAACAGTCAGGAATCTTGCTTCCCTGAAGGGGTGACACACCACCACAGGGACACTCTGATACATTGGGCGTTGATTTTTTTTTTTAATTTACCCAGTTTAGAAATTTAGGAGGGTGAGGGGGCAGGTATGAGTAATCAATGGTGGTGGCAGGGAGGAGGAATTTATTTCCAATCTGCAATTTGCGTGCAGAATAGAATTTGGACAACGCAGGCGTCGCGGAATAAATGCTGTCTTTTAGAGATATGCCTGGTGAGGGGAGCAGCTGTCAAGAAAAGTGATGCTTTCCATGCTTGGCTCTGGGTCTGCCTATACTGTCTATGAACTTGTAGTTGGAGGCTGCTGCCAAGAGGTGCATCACTGTGGAACCGAGGCTGGTGTGCTTGCGTCCCATTTCTTTGTAATTTATGTGCCCGTCCACCTTCAGAAAGCGTTTACAAGGACCGTGTGTTTAGGTGAGTCCCTGTGCTTTCTAAAGCAACAGTTGTAAGTGCGGGGTCTTGCTCATCTCACTCGAACACCTTTTCTCTCCCTGCAGCCAAGGTCTAGCTAGCATATCAAGCCTCTTTCCTAAGGGTCCGAGGCTGTCTTGCTGATGGAGCAAGGTCAGGTCATGTAAGACTGCGTTTATTTGCTTGGGCGTCTGGCAATTTGTAGTTTTCCAGTTTTCCCAGTAATGGTGGGGGGCATTCCTGAAATTGCTTTGTATGAAACTTTGTCCACTTTGCTAACTGTTCATTTTAACAAACCTCGGAGACCCTGCTTGGGCCAGGCACTCTTCTGGGCTCTTGAGGGCACAGCAGTGAATACAGCAGCAATGGTGCCTTTTGGGGCTGACCTTTTTGTTGGCGGCAACAATGAACAAATATTAAATATGTCAGGAGGCGACGGTGCTATAGGAAAAAGTAAGAAGGAGGAGATTGGGGAGGAGGGAGTGGAGGTCTGGGAGGGGAGGGAGATTGATGTTTCAAACAGGATGATCAGGGAAGAGCTTACTAAGGAGGAGATGTTTTGAACAGAGACAGGGGGCTAGCATTCATTCCTTCATCTATCCTTTTGTGTTTATTGAATGCTTATTATGTCCCAGGCACTGTTTTCGGCCCCGTGAGTTAAGTGGGGAACACAGTGAGGTTCCCACAGATGCTCTAGTGATTGGGGAAGGGTTAGATAACAGAGGAAAAGAAGGGAACAAGGTAATTTCAGATAGTATGAAGTGCAACGGAGAAAGTCACATAGGATGATGTGCTAGAGAGTCACCCAGGAGTGGACAAGGACCAAGTCAGAATCAGTTTTCCCTGGGACACTGTGGTGGCTCAAGAGGTTTCAGTAAAGAACTGACTAGTCGGAGGGAGGGAGTCAATCCCAGGGTTTGGGACTGGGGAGTTGGGGGGGAAGTAGTGTTGCTGGAGCCTGAAGAGACGCAGATGCCAAGGGATGGATCTGGGATGCGGTGGCAGAGACTGGCAGGGAGGAAGTACCCGCCCCCCCCCCCCCCCGGTTTACTGATCTCATAGGCTGAACCCAGCTGGCAGCCAGGAGGTGGGGGCTGCCCCCACGCAGTACTGTCCACAGGTGGGCTCAGCCAGAGAAGGGCAGAGAGGGCAGAGGATGGCCCTGGGGATGGGGCAGGCAAAGAGGACTTGCAGAGAGGAGTCAGCATGTGGCCACTTTAGCCGACTGGGCTGCCCAGAGGAGAGCTTCTCCTCATGCAGGTCCGTGTGGCTGCCATCCAGGCAGCGGGGGCAGCAGATACAGGAGTTCCAAGGCCGTGGCAAACTGACTGAGTTCAAAGGCACACAGGAGCCCTTATGGCCACGTGGGAGATGGTGGGGGAGCCTGAGGTTCAACACAGCCGGGGAAGGGTTCCACGAGGGACCTTGGTGGCCACGGGAGGGATTCAGATGTCGCTCTAACAGTCAGGCTGAGTGGCGAAGGTGTTTGGACGAGGAGAGTGGGTGGTCAAGAGAGGAAGCAGGGAGACCCCTTAGGTGGCTCTTGCCCTTCGTTGTCTCGGGGAGCTTTGAAAGTGTTTGGACCTGATGTCGGTGTTCGAGGTGGAGCAAAGGACAGGGCCTGGGCTTGAGGCTGTCCGGATGGGGGTGTTCTGTAAAATAAGGCAAAGAGAGCAGAAATCCCTGTGTGGCCTTTGATGAGCCCTCCAGCAAAAAGAATTTCTCCTTTAGCTAAAACCAGCTGTCTGGGCGGGAAGCTGTGGCTTCTGCCTGCCACGTTATTTTAAAGGCCATTCTCTCCACCTGCGGGCCTGATCGCCCAAGGGTGGTGTAATGAAAATGTCCTTCTTCAGGTCAGTGTGGTCTGACCCCTAGTGGCCATACCGCTAACTGCACTGCTGATGGAAGGCGCACCGCCAGCTGGGGAAGGGGGGTGTCTGGTGGTCCCCTCTCCTTCATCAGTCTCTTGGAGGGTCACCTGGTTGAGTGATGGTGGCTTAGCCTGTTAGGGGCCACTAGAACAAAATGCCACAGACTGGGTGCCTTATAAGCAACAGACATGGGGCACCTGGGTGGCTCTGTCGGTTAAGCATCCGACTTCAGCTCAGGTCATGCTCTCGCAGTTCTTGAGTTCGAGCCCCACATCAGGCTCTGTGCTGACAGCTCAGAGCGGGGAGCCTGCTTCAGATTCTGCGTCTCCTTCTTTCTCTGCCCCTCCCCCATTCTCCACCTGTCTCTCTCAAAAATAAAATAAACATAAAAAATAAAATAAACAAATAAACAACAGACATTTATCCCTCACTGTTCCAGAGGCCAGTATGGTCGGGAGACAGCCCTCTTCTGGGATGCAGACTTCTCGCTGTGTCCTGATGCAGTAGCAGGGGCGGGGGGAGAGGGGGCCTCTTTCATAAGGACATGGGTCCCAGACAGAGGGCTCCACCCTCTACCTAAGTACCCCCTAAAGGCCTCATCTCCTAATACCATCACCTTCAGGGATTAGGATGTCAGGCCGTAGGAACCTGGGAGGGATCACAGACACTCAGACCATGGCAGATGGCGTGAAGGAAAATGGCTACACCAGACTCTTTACCTGGGCTCTTGTTATTTCTTCTCTGACGTCAGTCCCAAAAGAAAGAAGTGGACCCGAGGCACCCATTCATTTGGGAATTTACATCAGAGACCATTTTCTAACTCTAACAGGCCTGATACATAAAATTTGTTTCTGTTAGCTGGGTCATCATCGATGCTGTAAATAATTTATAATGAACATGTTCATTAAATGCTTATCAAAAACCCAACTGAAGCTGTATGGTCATTAGTTTCAAGTAATATTCCTAGAGGTTCGCCCCATAACAAATGAATGAAGACTTTTATTAAAATAAGGTTAGTTCCTGTTGTACACTTATTAATGTAGCATATCCCAGAGTTTGCAAAACTGTTTTCTTTTTACTGAGAAAGTAAAGCAGTGCTTTGAACCAGTAGTAATAGGTGCTTTGGCCTGTTGGCAGTGGCCCGTTGGTTCCCTAGACTAAGAGACTTTATTTGTCCTCATCAAGCTAACTAGAAACTTGGAGGAGTTCTCGAATAATATTCTGTGAGTTTCCAGGCAGCAAATACAGTTCCATACGGTAATAGAAATGAGTACCACTTTCTCTGTTGTCTGAAACATGAAGGCATATTTGATTTTTTTTAACTTTTTTTGATTTTTGAGAGAGAGAGCAGGTGAGGGGCAGAGAGGGCAGGACAGAGGATTTGAAGCGGGCTCTGTGCTGACAGCAAGACAGCCCGATATGAGGCCTGAACTCGCGAATTATGAGATCCTGACCTGAGCTGATAGCAGATGCTCAACCAACTGAGCCACCCAGGCGCCCCTGTGTATTAGATGCATAGAGCTTTGCCCAAAGGCTAATTCAGAACATATTAATCATCAAAAAATGTATGCTTCTCTAGTGAATAAACTCACCTTCCTTAAAACAGGTCCCACTTAAGATTTGTGATGCGGACGTGACTTTCTTTTCGTAACCGGAAGTGTTCTGAGAGCCATAGAAGGAGTTTGAGTGGTGGGCTGGATTTGTCCGTACCAGTGAAGACCCCACACAGATCGCACCTCAGCCACACCAGAGTCTCTGGGGAGCTCTAGAAACGTCCAGACCCAGGCCACCCTGACCAGCTGCAGTCTCAGGGGCTGGGCTACCGCTGGAAAAAATTGCCTGGAAAGCTGTCCCAGGGTGATTCTAATTTCGAGTCAAGGTGGAGGACCGTTGTCCTACCTGGAAGGGGTTTTGCCTGACCAGAGGCTCTGTTATGTCATTGAATAATTGGCCACTGGGTTCCCTTTGGAGCCGGCTCTGTGCCTTGATTTCCTCGGGCTCCTGGGCTGGCGCCTCCCTTCTCTGACTGGTGTTTGACCTCGTCGCTGGAAGGCAGGCTGATTGGCCGTCCGCCCTGCAGCCCCAGCCTTTGGGAGGTGACACACGGGGACCAGGGCATGTGCTTTAACGGGGTTGCCTCCCTTGGCCTCGGCATGCACCGCCTTCCGCTGCTGCTCAGTCTCCAGCCCGATGTCACGTCCTGGGCTTGTCTTCCCAGAACTGGTTTTTGTAGGCAGGAGACCATGCAGTAGCGATTCAATGATGGAGACAGTTTTCGCGCTCTGGGTCGCCTGGCTGATGGGCATAGTTTCTGCTCCCAAGATTGTGGACACTTGGCTGTGCTTCTGCCTGTTTCTGAGTCAGTCTGTGGCAGCGTGTCCTGAGATGAGACACGCCAGCCGGGCAGTGGCAGTCGGGTTCCACGGCCGTGTCAAGGGCAGGCTTTCTCAGGCCACTTCCAGCTTTCAGCCGTTGTCACAGGCATGCGCTTTCCCAAACTCGAACTATGCGTGAAACCTCCCTGACGCCTCCCCCCCCCCCCCCCCCCCCCCCCCCCCCCCCGCAAAGAGTAGAGAGACGGTAAACCAATATGGTATGGTTTAATTTCTTTGGAAATGTTCAGAACGTTCTATGTTTAAAAAAAAAAAAAAAACCCATGTGTTTGATACGTGCAAAGTTTATTTTAGAATTTATTCACTATATCCCTAATTTTAGAATTTCTGACTCTTACATAAGTCAAATGATTTTTCATATCCGCGAGGTTCCTTGGGTCCCCCCGCCTCACCGTCACTCCTCGTGTGAGCCAGCGTGTGGGTCCCCGTCAGCCTGGTCCCCTGCCCCCATGCGCCCCACGGCGGTAACTTCCAGTTATTGCCTGCAGCCAGGACTTCTGAGCCCGGCAACAACTACGGCCGGGAACAAAATAGAAGTTGGCTTTGTGAGAGACCAGAGTAGCTAAAGCAGAGGCTGTTAGAGTCCGATTCCCACGTCTCTATTTCAGGCTGCGTGCGTTCCTTGTCTCTTCCCTTTTGAAAAAGGTCCTCAGATCATCGAGTCTACTCTTTTCATCCCTGGCATCTGAGCGAGCCCGTTTGCCCTGCTCTGTGACCACATCACTCCTGGGAGGTGACAGCCAGCTGGGCACGCACAGCAGTGTGCATGTTGAGGGTCGTGGCAGAGACAGACCCCCTCCCCACCCCGTACACATTTTCTGTGCCGATTGTCAGGACCTATTTCAACGGCTGGGGGGCCAGTGCCAGTCATTTGAAATACAATTTGGTTGTGATGGAGATTTTTTTTTCTTTTTTTAAATGTTTATTTATTTCGGAGAGAGACAGAATGTGAGGGGCAGAGGGGCAGAGAGAGAGGGAGACACAGAATCTGAAGCAGGCTCCAGGCTCTGAGCTGTCACCGCAGAGCCTGATGCGGGGCTCGAACCCACAAACTGCCGATACAGAGCCGAAGTCAGACGTTTAACTGACTGAGCCACCCAGGCGCCCCTATTTATTTTTTTTAACCTCAAAAGATTTCATCAGGTTTAACATGCTCCCCTTCCCCACTGACTTCTGCATGAGAAGAGGCAGTGCAGCGCTATAGCAAAGGGCATGGATCGGAAGCAAAGCTTCACCACACGCTTACACAGTGGGAGTCAGAGGAAGCTGTATCTCCTACCGTGCCTTAGTTTCCCTGCCTGTCAAGTGGGGGTGGTGATCGTGAGTACATGCAGCATGTCACTGACTCGGACGGAGTAAACATTCCACATGCGTTAGTGTATCAGGCATCTACTGCTGCGCAACTAACTCAGAACGTGGTAGTTTATTTATTTATTTATTTAGAGAGAGAGGCAGGGAGGGGCAGAGAGAGAATGAGAATCCCAAGCAGGCTCCTCTGTGTCAGCACAGAGCCCGACTTGGGGCTTGAACCCATGAACCGTGATCATGACCCGAGCCGAAATCAAGACTCTAATGCTGAACCGACCGAGCCACCCAGGCGCCTCTCAACTTAGGAGTTGAAAACCCTACATTTCCTTATCTCGCCGTGTCTGAGGGGCAGGGTCCCAGGACGGTGCTGCTTGGCGCCTCCCTCCCCAAGCCAGCCTGGTCCGAAGGCCCCGGGAAGGAGTGCCAGCCGCAGGATTGCTGGTCCTGCTTGGTGGCTGCGGCCCGAGGCCTCCCTGGGCTTCGCAGGGGGGTCCCGGCCTGGCCGTTGGCTTCCCTCAGAGCGCATGTGGCAGGGCACGTGGGTCGCACGGTCCTCTCGTGTCCTTGCCTGGGAGCAGAGCCCCACCACGTCTGCTCTGTTCCGTCGGCGAGAAGTGAGGCCCCAAGCGCTGGCCACACGCCAGGGGCCCAGGGCACCCACCAGGGCACGACTCCCGGGGTGGGGGTGGAGGTCCCTGGGGCCATCTCAGGCTACCTGTCATGGGAGCCAATCCGGTAGGATAGTTTTCTTTTTAGCAAACTTTTTTGACTTCTTGGAGCAGCTCACCCTCAGACATGCTTATGAAGATTTTTTCTAACCTGATTTGTTTTTATTTTAGCTTCAACCCTAGAAAAGTCCTGTTCTCCACGGGTTGAGACGACACAATGGAACATAAAATACCCCATTGGCAGGATTATACAGCTAGGTTATTGGGTTTCTACAGTGTCAGAAGCTGTTAGCCACTCCATTTTTGAAAGGACAGCTCAGGCATCTGGACCCAATGACATTGGGGGGGTCAGTGTGGTATTTTTCCTTTCGGTACTAATTTCAGCAAGTGCGGGGTGAAACTCCCAGGTGTAGTCCTTATCAGCGCCATAGGAACAAGTATTTGAGGGCTGGCCTGAATTCAGATTTAAAAGAGGAAAATGTCACTTAATTCAGATAGCCGAGTTTGGAATTTTTTTTTTCACTCAACATAACTGTAGCTTGTTTTCCTTCCCACCTTTATATTATTTGGTTAAACTTCCTGCTTCATTTTATTTATTAAGTTTATTTATTTCTGAGAGAGAGAGAGAGAGAGTGAACTGGGAAGGGGCAGACGGAGGGAGAAAATCCCATGAAGGCTCCACGTGGTCAGTGCAGAGCCCTACACGGAGCTCAAACTCACGAACCATAATAAGATCATGACCCAAGCTGAAATCAAGAGCTGGCCGCCTAACCGACTGAGCCACCCAGGCCCCCCTCTGCTTTATTTTAAAGATAATAAAGTAGTTCCCATTCATTAACATGAAGTGCTCTCTATGTAATATATTTGTTTCCCTCTTTTTACAAGATCCCAGTGCAATAGGTACAATAACATCCCCACTGCGCAGATGTGGAGACTGAGGCCAGCCGCGGCCAAGGAGCCTATCCCAGGTCACACAACCAGGAAGGGCTGGTCCTCTGATTCAGGCGTAATTTTGGCAACCTCCAGAGCCCGGGCCTTGTCGTCTTGCGGTGTGTGGCACTGCACATGAATTTTTCATGTCTTTCACATTGTATAGGAACCCCGGGGGCGCTCTGTGAAGAAAGGATTTTTATCCACAGGAAACGGAGACTCAGATGAGTTCCAGCTCTCTTATTCCTTCAGCCCTTTACTCACACTTCACAGATGCATCCAAGCGTTCTTGGTACGTCGGTGGCCGGCGCAGTGTGTTGGGAGCCATTTCTGAACTAAGTTGACAAAACTGCTTGTGAGATTAAGGCGGGTTTGCATGGCCTCTCGCCGTCAGATGGTGACCAGTATCTACCCCCCACTCAATTATTTTTGCCTGAGCACCAACCCCCAAGGCCCCTTGTTGTTTGGTATGGGGAGTGACTTGCCCCCTTATTCTGGCCCTAAAATATGCAGATTGCACCTTTTAAAGGAATTTATTATAATCACAAATCTTCTTTTGTGATTATGGGAGCAAATATTGCATTTCCTGAGAAACCAGTTTTCCTTTCCCTCAAGTGAACAGGTTATTGACCCCTGCTCACAAAGAACTAACTTTTGCCTTTGCTGTGCTAAAAACATTGTCTTGTATTTGAATGCTGAAGAGACCTTCCTTCCCCAGATGATAAGCATCTAAATCACCTACATCAAGCACTGTTGATAAAGGTTATGCACGAGTCTTCTACAAATCTGTGTTCTGGGAAATTCTTACATACCAAAGAATTTGTCATCAGAAGTCATTGTCTAAGGCAAATGCCACTGCTGTGCAGTGCCTCATACACTTAATGATAAATAAAGCTGAGTCTCAGTCAGTGCAGAGATGCCTGCCCGCTGATCAGAAAGAATCGCGAGGCTCTCTCATCCCTCTCTCTCTCGCCGACACCATCCATCCTTCAGGGAGCCCTGGACCGGCTGGAGCTGGACTCGGGCAGTAGCGACATTAAGTAGAAGGCAGAACCTGGGTGCTGGGGCCAGGAAGACCTGGATTTGAATCTGGGCTCCATCACTTCACTCGTTCATTCATTCCTCCATTCCACAAATTTCCTGGATGCCCATTCTGAGCGCTGTGCTGGTTTCAGGACCAGCCAGGGACCCCAAGTGAGTCTGCCACCCTCCCCAAGGCCCAGCCTGCTTGGTTGCAGAATGAAGACAGTCATCCCCACCCCACAGTCATGGCGAAGCCAGCATGGGGGGGGGGGGCGGTGCAGCCCTCGACTGCCCTTGGTGAGTGATAGACACCAGCCATCCCCACCTTCATGGGGCTCACAGGTTAGCAGCAAAGACGTAACACTCACTTTTTATTCCTGTGTGTTATGGTCAATATGACCAAAGCGCTTAGTAGGTCCATGAAAAAAACAAATATCATTGGGCAAGTTATTTAACCGAACCTCAGTGAGCAGGTTGAGTTGGATAATCTCGGTGAGGTTATTTCTGGCCCTCGAAGCGATAGATCTGGCTTTACACTCTTGTATCAGCGGCACGTGGCTGGAATATGGTTCCTTTGTCCCTGCTCCCGAGCATGCCCACGTGTTAAGTCAGACTCTTCCAAGCAGGAAGTTGCTCAAGAAGGGAATTTCCCTAGTGGGAACGTAGTTCTCTTCCATCCGGCTTTCCCAGCCTTCCACCTGGAGGAGAGACAGAACCTGGCCTCTTCTCGCCCTAGGTGTTCAGCTGAGACTCTAACAAAAAGATTAATAAGAGAAAAAAACAGATCGTTATTATAATGTGTGCCGGGCCCATCACAAGGGGGAAACCTCAGCGAACTCGGCTTATCAATCCTCTTGAACAAAGAACAACATGTTTGTAGAGGAAGGCAGGGCAGGGCAGGGTGGAGAAAGCCATTGCAGGATCGCAAGGGCAGCAAACTGTGGAAAGGTAAAGATGTGGGAGGAAGCTAATGGAATAAGTTTCCTCTGGTGTCTTTTCAGCCGAGTCTTCAGTCCTCTCCAGTGAAAGGAGAATTTATGTCCTGCCTTTAGGCAGAAAAAGAGGGAGAAGGTAGACCTTTTTCTGCCTGTGCTCTTTATTGCCTTCAGCTCAAAATAACTTTTATGTCAGAGAGGGGGTGACATGTCTGGTACCTTCACACCCATACCCGTGCCCTACATTGGTCAGCAAGAGGCTTTCTGCTAGTTTGGAGCCGGAGAGAAGGTAAATTTCAGTCACTTGGAAATTTACATGGGGTTGAAGTGAAAGAAGCCGGTGGCAGAGACGGAGTAACTGCCCCCAGTACTGATTCTGCCCAGCCAGCATTTGAGGGTCTGCCAAAGATAGCCTCCCAAAGCCTGAACACTTGTGTGAAATGTTCATTTTTACCATATCCTGTTTATTGGGGAATTTTCCAGATCGCCTGGTGGCTATTACTTATTGTAGGTGACAGTGTGTCCCCGTTTGCACATCTGGTCTATGCCTGTTGTCCCGAGAACGTTATCAGTAGTATCTCTTTGACTCTTAAGTTTGGATGATAAAGTATAAACTTAGTAGTTATACAATTAATGATAAGCCTTCTATTTATGAAGCACCATTTGTGCCAAATATTTTATGCACATCATTTTTTTTAAGTTTATTTGTTTATTTTGAGAGAGAGAGAGAGAATTGCAAGAAAGCTCTGCACTCTCAGTGCAGAGGCCGACATGGGGCTCAAGCTCACAAACCGTGAGATCATGACCTGCGCCCAAGTCGAATGCTTGACCACCTGAGCCACCCGGTGGGGGGCGGGGGGCTGCACATTATTTAATCCTTCTTACAACCTTCTAAGATAAATACTATATTTGCCAATTTTATAGACGAAGCCTCCTTCCCCCTTTGCAAAACTACTCAGCACATAGATCCCGTGGCAGCGGGGCGTCTGACTGTGGGCGCTCTCACGGAACCAGGGCAGGAAGGGCCCCAGCCCATACCCTGCTTTCCTCCCAGGAGGAATCAAGGCTCAGAGCGGGGATGATGTTTTCTCGGGGGTGCTCCCTGGATGTTGGCTAGGACTAGAACAGGTCTTTTTGCCCCTACCCACCGGTTTTACACTCCCCACGTAATTCCCTGGGAGGTAACATCCTCCGTACTCCCACCCCCGCCCCTCCCAAAGAACCCAGAGCACGCAAATAAGGAGGCCAGCTAGAGACACGTCAGCCAGGACAGGCGAAGGTGTCCCAGGGCCACTGTTAGGGGGCTGCCACGGGGCAGGGTATCTGGGGCCCCTCCTCACGGAGAGACAGAGAGCTTTGCCCCAGAGCTGGTCCCGTGCTGTACAAAACACCAGTGCTGGCCACCAGGGGGAAGTAACTTCGCACATGTTCTGCGATGGAGCCTGGCTGTTGCCTTAGACTTCAATTCAGCCATCAGGACAGAAAGTGCATTGTCAGCAGGGAGAAGTCACGCCTGTGCGGCCAAAGAAGTTATTTAAAGATGAGTTTGTAGTAGAAACTTTCAAGTGGAGAGACCCTCCCCTTCCCACTGAGGACCAGGCAGTGAGAGCCACCTCCCGAGTGGCCCCTTCCCTGCCGCAGGGCCCCGCCATCACCGCCTTCACAGGGGCCTGTGGTCCTCCTGCTCCAGTCGTGCCTCCTTAGAGTTTGGGACTTCCTCCGCCTCAGGCTCCAGTTTGCAATTTGTCGGGACTATGACTCAAATGATCATCGTAGGGGCACCTGGGTGGCTCAGTCAGTTAAGTGTCTGATTCTTGGCTTCAGCTCAGTTCATGATCTCACGGTCTGTGGGATCAAGCCCGGCATAGGGCTCTGTGCTGACAGTGTGCAGCCTGCTTGGGATTCTCTCTCTCCTCCTCTTTCTATCCCTCCTGCACTCTCTGTCTCTATCAAAATCAATAAATAATCTTTAAAAAATAATAATTAAAAAAATATATCAGCAAAGGGGCACCCGGGTGGCTCAGTCAGTTGAGTGTCTGACTCTTGATTTCAGCTCAGGTCATGATCTCAGGGTTTGTGGGATCGAGCCTCGCATCAGGCTCCTTGCTGGCAGTATAGATAGAGCCTGCCTGGGATTCTCTCTCTCCCTCTCTCTCTCTGGCCCTTCCTCACACGCACATTCTTGCACACATGTTCTCTTCTCTCTCAAAATAAACATTCAAGCTATCAGCATAAAGAAATATAAGGGGAACTCGTTCAGAGGAAACAGACACGTTCAGAGGTAATGGGGATTTTCTGAGCTGGCGTCCGATACTAGCTTAGTACACAGACTACTTATAAGAAGTAAAGCGTGTGCTTCGAGACAGGTCCTCAGACATGTGCAGTGGGACGTGCTCTCTCACATGGGAGCCCCTGTCCTGGGATGATTCCAGAATTCCCTGCCGTTCAGGCCACGTGGGGACCGTATTCTGGGCTGGAGCAGGGATTCTCGGGACCTCAGACAGACCCCGGCTGCCCCCGCACGCCCCCCTTTGTGTCCTGGGCTGCAGATCTTGGACAGTGATGGAGACCACTTCAGGTCCGGGTCCGAAGTCTACACTCCTTTGCACCCCCTAAACACAGACCACCCGCCAGACAAACCCAGTGGGTCGCTAACAGTTGATGAAACGGCTGGAAGACACTTAACGGTTGTTCGGCAACATCAGGGTGGTTTGTATCTGAATCTGTCTTTCTAGAACAGCCGACCCTAAGATGTAGCCTTCGAACTCAACCCCCCTGTTTGTCCCAACACAGGATTTCCAGAATGTTTTCGTTTTTTAAATCCATTCTGAATTTGTGTATTTCTTTGAAGGGGCCGATGAATTTGCAGGGGATTAACACCTTGACCCTCATTTGCTCTGTTTTGTCAAATATTTATTCTTGACGTATATTGGGAAATGCCGTTCATCAGCAAGATACTTTATAGACTCCACATTTGGAGCATTTCAGTTAGGTAGAGCAGGTTGGGGGAAATGACCTGGTCGTTCACTTGGTGAGCCTGCCGGAGACTGTGGCGTGAGTGAGGGGGGTGGGAGGTAGTGGTTGTATGGGGGGGGGGGAGGACTCCCTGCACTTGCTGGAGGGGGGCCTTCGTGCGGAGGACAGAATGGAGTGTTAGTTAGCAGCCTGGAATAAAGCAGTACCAGCGGGTCACCTCTAGGGCTGTGCCTGAGATTCGGAGCTTCATGTCAGTCTGTAAAAGGAGGGCGAGGGGGTGCGTTCGCCTTTCCTGGATGCGGAGAGGTGTTAAAAACAGCACAGCAGTGTCTGTGATGGTATCTGAAGGCAGGAGATTCTCCAAAACTATTTGTTTAGCCTTTTCCAACAGCCGCACTTTAAAGGCCATGATTATATTACTGGGTGATGTTCTCTGTTGGGTTGCCGTTTAATTTCTGCTTGCTAATTTATTTCCTTTTCATTTATTTCCTTTGCCTCCTTCATTTTCTTGCCTAGATAGCACAGGGGCCACCTGGCAGGATCACCACGTTGCAGGTTCCCTTCCTGCTTGTTATTAATCTTACTCCTGCAGCTCAGCTGAGGGTGGAAAGGTGCAGGCGTGTGTCCCCCGGAGACCCTTCAAGTGCCATTTGCTATGGGCAGATTGCTTTGGAGTCCTGCATGCTTAAAGGTGTTAACGATGCTGGGATTAGGAGGGTGGGTCCCAAAGCCCCATCAGCCTGAATTCAAATCCCAGCTCTGCCAGCAACTGACTGTGTGAGTTTAGGAGAGTGACTTTTCTGTGCTTTGGTCCTCTTTTTTGTTTTTTTAAGTAGGCTTTACACTCAGCCCAGAGCCCAGTGCCAGTCTTGAACTCATGACCCTGAGATCAAGACCTGAGCTGAGATCAAGAGTTAGACTCTTAACCCACTGAGCCACCCAGGCTCCCCGGGTCTCTGTTTTTAAAATGGGTACACAAAGTACCCACCTTCCAGGGTTGTGAATATAGGGAATAAAGGCAGGCCACCCCCAAATGTGCCACTTTGGGATACTGATTATTTTAAATAAAGGTTACTTAAGAGATGGCCTCTGCAAAAAGACACTCAGGCCCTCCTGTCCCCCTGAAGGCATGCACCTCCCATGCAGAGGTAAGCTCCCTGTACCAGGAGGTGGAGAGACACCCTTATTCACCAGAGAGAAATCCGGGGCCAAGAAAGCTGTACAAATAACCCTGTTACTTTTTACTAACTTGTGATCCTAGTCCAAATTCTGATCAGAATTCCTCACTAATTAGGAGCTCCTGGGTGGCTCAGTTGGTTGAGCATCTGACTTTGGCTCAGCTCATGATCTCTCGTTCATGAGGTCAAGCCCTGCGTCGGGTTCTGTGCTGACAGCTCAGAGCCCGGAGCCTGCTTCCGATTCTGTGTCTCCCTCTCTCTCTCGCTCTCTGCCCCTCCCCTGCTCTGTCTGTCTGTCCCTCTCTTTCTCTCTCAAAAATAAATAAACATTTAAAAAAAGAGGTCCTTACTGATTGAAGCCCCTAACAGTTAAGTCGTTCTTTGTCCTGTTAATTTCTTACAGGTTTATTGTCTCATTGTCTAAAAAGTATGAACACTATATGCCTTGATCATTTCTGTGGGTCTCCGTTTCACTATTGGGACTCCATGCACACATAATAAAACTTCTCCTGTTAATCTCTCTCATGTCAAAGTAATTTTCGGTCCAGCTGGAAGACCTTAAAAGGGTAGAGGAAGAATTTTTCCTTCCCTAAATAAGGATAAATATAAATTGTTAACCTTAAAAATAAAACTGTAGGGGTGCCTGGGTGGCTAGGTCGCTTAAGCCTCCAACTTCAGCTCAGGTCAGATCTCATGTTTGTGGGTTCGAGCCCCGTGTCAGGCTCTGTGCTGACAGCTAGCTCAGAGCCTGGAGCCTGCTTCTGGTTCTCTCCTTCTCTCTCTGCCCCTCCCCTTCTCATGCTCTATCTCTCTCTGTATCAAACATAAATAAAATATTTAAAAAATTTAAAAAAATAATAAAACTGTATTATATGTCAACTGTACTTCAATTAAAAAAATAAACAGTTGGGGTGCCTGGGTGGCTCAGTGGGTTGGACGTCCAACTTGGGCTCAGGTTATGTTCTCACCACTTGTGGGTTCAAGCGCTGCATTGGGGCTCTGTGCTGAAAGCTCAGAGCCTGGAGCCTGCTTTGGATTCTGTGTCTCCCTCTCTCTGCCCCTCCCATGCTCATGCTCTGTCTCTCTCTGTTTCTCAATAATAAATAAATGTTAAAAAAAATTTTTCAAATAAATAAATAAACAGTGGTGTCCAGGTAACTAAAAACAATAAAATTTTAAAAACTAAAAATAAATAACTCAGTTATTTTACCAACAAAAATGGTTTCTTCAGGAATAACAGAATTGCAATTCCAGAGAAGCAAACTAAGGCAAAACACTGGGTAAGCCTGGAGAACAAAGAAGAATGCTCTTTCATAAAGAAAGGGGAAGCTGGGAGGGCTGTGTAAGCAAAAAACCATTGGCCTAAACTGGGAGTTCAAGTCTACTGATTTCTCATTGGCTGAGCTGTTGCGGGGGGGAGGAGAAAACCTTTCTTCCTCCTATTGGCGGTTCTAAAGTAATATCCTTGTGCAAGGTTCCTCCCCTCTGAATTGATGAGAGGTAGGGTGTTTGCACTCCCCATTCGGGCTTCCCGTTTTAGTGAGGGTTCCCTTTATTATCTTTCACAAAATAAAGGACTAAGAGTAATACCAGGCTTGAAGTAATTTTATTAAAATTAGTATTAAAATGTAAAGATCACAGTGGCTGTATTGCTCACTGCTACTTATCCTGTGCCTAGGACAGACCCTGCGACCCAGTAAGCACTTAATAAATATTAAGTGCTGCAGTAGAAGTAAAACACTAACAAAAAAAATGAAAGTATTGCGCTCTTAAATCCAATAAATAGTAAGCCTTATTTTCCCAGGATTTTCCGCACACGGGAGCACGTGCATGAGATTAACAGGTTGCTCAACGTTAGGAACAGGGCAGCATGTGTCACACCGGAAGACTAGCAGGGCCTGTCATCACTCGTAAATGCTTAAAGTCTGTTTGAACATGAAATGAACTCTGCTGCAACGTTGAAAACAACTTAAGAAACAAGACACTGTGGGGGCGCCTGGGTGGCTCAGTCGGTTAAGCCTCTGACTCTTGATTTCCGCTCAGCTCATGATCTCACGGTCTGTGAGAACGAGCCCCATGTCCGGCCCTGCACTGACAGTGTCAAGCCTGCTTGGGATTCGCTCCAACCCCCACGCCCACAAATAAACACTTTAAAAAAAAAAAAAAGAAAGAAAAAAGAAACACTGTAAAAATGAATCTCAAATAAGACAATGGATGTAAAAACCATGAACCCTAAAGCATAAAATCACTAAGGCTGATGATAAGAAATCCGAGGGACTCCTGGGTGGCTAGGTCGATTAATCATGTGACTTCAGGTCAGGTCATGATCTAATGGTTTGTGGGTTCAAGCCCTGCGTTGGACTCTGTACTGACAGCTGGGAGCCTGGAACCTGCTTCGGATTCTGTGTCTCTTTATCTGAATGCCCCTCCCCGGCTCACACTCTGCCTCTCTCTGCTCTCAAAAATAAACGTTAAGGAAAAAAACCTAGGCTTCCCAGCACAATTTTTATTAATTGCTTATTAATAAATGTTCAGATTCAGAGCAGGCTCCAGGCTCTGAGCTGTCAGCACAGAGTCCGAGACAGGGCTCGAACTCACCAACCATGAGATCATGACCTGAGCAGAAGTCGAACTGAGCCACCCAGGTGCCCCTTCCTGGCACATTTTTTTTTTAATTCTATAATTGAAAAATAAATACCATGTTTACTGGGGAGGCTTTCACTCCCTCTTGCCCTCCATTTCCTCTTTCCTTGTCCTTTTCCCCTCCCTTTTCTCTTTCACTGTTCTTAGAACGCCTTTTAGGAGACACACACATCTTTTCAGAAATTCACTGTCGGGGCGCCTGGGTGGCTCAGTCGGTTAATCATCCGACTTCGGCTCAGGTCAGATCTCACGGTCGTGGGTTCGAGCCCCAAGTCAGGCTCTGTCCTGACAGGTAGCTCAGAGCCTGGAGCCTGCTTCCGGTTCTGTGTCTCCTTCTCTCTCTGCCCCTTCCCCTCTCATGCTCTGTCTCTCTCTGTATCAAAAACAAATAAAAACATTAAAAAAATAAAATAAAATAAAGAAATTCACTGTCATCTGCTAAATCTCCACTTAACCACACCAGCCAGACCCTCTCTGGCACCCTTGATAGAAGGTGGCTGGTCATCCTCTGCCAAATCTTGTCCCTAAGAGGGCAAAATCAACTTGTGATCTTACCTCTGAATGCCACCTTGGTTTCCATTATTTCCTGCCAGGAGAGATGACCTTCCTTAATGAAATGCATGCTGTCTGCTTAGTGCTTGGCGGCCTGCTGTGCTTTTAATTAAATGAACCAGTCTTTAAAAACTTTAGCCCTGCAGCAGCCTGTCACCCCCCAGTCTGTCCCCAGTTACAGTAATTCCAGATGGTGACCTCCTAGGGTGGCACCAGTGGGGACAGGACGGAAGGTTGGGCTTTAGCACTGCGTGATCTGGGCTCATCCTTCTTAGATCCAGTTCTCTCTGCTTTTGGTCCAGGAAAACTCACCCCTTACCGCTCTCACCGGAGAGCCCTGCCATTATAAGCTGGCTTCAGCAAAGAGTTTACATACCGTTGCATTAGGTCCGCGACGTGCTGGTGTAACAGTATTTAATAGCATTAGGGAGAACTTTCTGAAGAGCACAACTCATAATACATTTCTGAGCGCCTACCCTGGGTTAGGTGGCTCCTTGATTTGAAGAATAATTCATTATAAAAGTAATATTTGGCCCTAAAAATAACTACAAGCATTTACTAAAGGTTCCCCATTGTCTTCTCTCACCCTGTTTCTTAGCAACAGCCCCCCCTTAAGTTTTATACATACCGTTTCATGCATGTTCTATGCATATGTAAACATGTATGTGGTGTATATAAAGAGATAAATGCAATTTGATATTTACCGTGTATATATTTTCCTACAGTGTCATACTATACACACTCTTTTGCTACTTGGCTTTTTTAAATACTGTGGATATCTTTACAGTGGACTGCATTTCTTGTGATGGCTACCAGGCATTTCATTATGAGAATGTAACATAAAAAGAAAAAGAATGTAACACTTAACCAGCAATTCCTACTGATAGACATTTGGGTTGTTTCTGGGTCCTCCCCCCCCCCCACTTATAAACATTCTTGCAAACAGCTCCTTATACATATCTCTTTGTTTACTCATGTAAATGTGTATGTTACATTTCTAGAAGTGGGATTTCTGAGTCAGAGGGTTTAGTGATTTTGCGTGTCAATAGATGCTGCCAATTTGCTCTCCAAAATGTTGATGCTCCTGTATATTAATCCCGGCACTGCCTAAAATGTCCTCTTTCCCCACATTGTTGCCAACAAAAGGGGTTCTAAAGCATTTTGGATCACTGCCAAGATCATTCAGAGGTGAAAAATAGTATCTCTTTGTTTGAACTGGTTTCTCCTTAATTAGGCACAGGGGTGGTCATCTTTCATGCTTCTCGAACTCTTGTTGGGTTGTTATTGTTGTTGTTCCTGTGAGTTGATGTTTAGATCTTCTACTTTTCTGGTAAACGTGTGGACTTAAGAGTTCGTCAGGATTTCCTGCGTATTAAAGGAATTGGTACTTTATCACGTATATTGCAGACATTTCCCCCGGTTTGCCTTTTGAATCTCTGTGGTATTTATCCCACAGAAGCATTTACTCTTTTTATTTGTAATTCAGATGCGGAAATTTTGGCTTCCCGTCTTCTGGGTTTGTCTCATACCCACAGAGTTCTTTTCTGGGCCAAGATGTATAGGAGTATGTTTGTTCTACTAGATATGGATATAGATAAATAGTTTGATGTTTGCCACGAATTCATTGGATATTTTGGTATAAGGAGTGAGGTAGGGTTTTGTTTTTTCTTCTTGCATGTTACCTGAGAATTCCAAATCCCACAGAGTTGAAATACACGTAGGTGGCTAAATATACTCAGATCAGGGTGTTAATCTTTTCCCCCCATTTCTGAACCTATTTCATGCTATTTTAATGGCTGTGGCCTAACATGTTAGTCTTCTTTAAAAATTAATGGGTCGGGGCGCCTGGGTGGCTCAGTCAGTTGAACGTCTGACTTCGTCTCAGGTCTTGATCTCGTGGTCCATGGGTTCGAGCCCAGCATCGAACTCTGTGCTGACAGCTCAGAGCCTGGAGGATGTCTTCAGATTCTGTATCTCTGTCTCTCTCTGCCCCTCCCCTGCTCATGCTCCGCTCCGTCTCTTAAAAATAAATAAACGTTAAAAAATTTTTTAAAAATTTAATGGATCTCATTCTCCCCCATTCTTCTCTCTCAGCAGTTAATTTTCCAGCCAGTTTCATTTCTTATTCTTTTTTTTTCTTAATTTTTATTTTAGAAAGAGAGATGGTGTGCAAGTGGGGCAGGGGAGAAAGAATCTCAAGTGGGCTCAATCCCACAACCCTGGGATCATAACCTGAGCCGAAATCAAAAGTCCAATGCTCAAGGGGCACCTGGGTGCCCCTCAGTCAAATGTCTGAATCCAGCTTAGGTCATGATCTCACAGTTTGTGAATTCGAGTCCCACATCGGATTCTGTGCTGACAGCTCAGTGCTGATGGCTTCAGATTCTGGGTCTTCCTCTCTCTGCCCCTCCCCCATTCAGTAGTTAGGAATGAGCACTCACATGCTCTCTCTCTCTCTTTCTAAAATAAATAAACATTAAAAAAGAAAAAAAGAGTCTGATGCTCAATTGACCGAGCCACCCAGGTGCCCCAAACTCAGCATTTTTTTATAAAACAACGGACTTCTATTTTTTTTTCATTTTGTTTTGTTTTTAAATCTTTATTATTTTTGAGAGAGAGAGAGAGCGCGCACACAAGTCGGGGGAAGTAGGGGGTGTGGGTGTGGTGGTACAGAGGATCCCAAGCGGGCTCCGTTGCTGACAACAGAGAGCCCCATGCGGGGCTCAAACTCAGGAATAGCGAGATCATGACCTGAGTCAAAGTCGAACACATAACTGAATGAGGCCCCCAGACGCCCCTCAGCATTTTTTAAATGACAATATCTTATTTGATTTATGGAGCTCCGTCAAAACTTCCTATTTTGCTCAACCAGCTGAGCCACCCAGGCGCCCCTCATTTGCTTATTCTTCTTCGTAAACTTTAGACTCCTTTCTTCTGTCACATTCAGACTGTCCCCCCACCCCTTACAAATAACGAAATAAGAAATGCAACAACCAAACCTGTTAGTATTTTGAGTGAGATCGCTTTGGGTGTATACTTACTTACATGAATATTGGCATCCTGAATCCTCTGTTTCTACAGTGTTCCACTTACCTGGGCCGTCTTTACGCGGGCAAGGCAGGTTTGACATTTCCCTCATGTATCCTCTCCGTTGTTTGTGGTCTGTGTTCATGTTTTAGATTCTTGGGTATAAATATTTTTTTTATGTAAACTTGAGAAACATATTAAAATATGAGCTCTCTTTTACTATTGTACTAACTTCCACGTTCATATAAAGAAAATTGTTGTTTCTATGGATTAACTTTGTCACTGACCACCGTACTAACGCCTCTTACTGCTTCTGATAGGGGTTCACTTGATTCTTTTGCATTTTCCAGCTATAAAGTCATAGCATCTGCATGTAGTGATGATTTGACATCTTCTTTACAACACTTGTGTTTTAATCGCTTAGCCACATGGCACTTTAAGGGTAATTATAGTAGTGCCAGATGGCATCCTTAGCTCGTACCCAACTTTTAAGGGGGGTGTGCTCATGTTTTACCATTGACCATAACCTTGGGATGGCGGGATGGTATTTTAACTCCCCCGCAAGTATCTTCCATGAGTACAGTACTTTCCTGGCCTAAACCTGGTTGTATACAACAGACACATGCAGCTCTCTTCTTGCTTTGTTTTAATGTTTGTTTTTTTTTTAATTAAAAAAATTTTTTTAATATTTTTATGTTCTGAGAGAGAGAGAGAGAGACAGCATGAGCCGGGGAGGATCAGAGAGAGGGAGACACAGAATCCAAAAACAGGCTCCAGGCTCTGAGCTAGCTGTCAGCACAGAGCCTGACGTGGGGCTCAAACTCACAAACTGAGATCATGACCTGATCTGAAGTCAGACGCTTAACCGACTGAGCCACCCAGGCACCCCTGGTTTTTAATTTATTTTAATGTTTATTTATTTTTTGAAGGAGAGAGACAGAGCGTGAGCTGGGGAGGGGCAGATAAAGAGGGGGACAGAATCCAAAGGGGGCTCTGGGCTCTGATGCGGGGCTTGAACTCACGAGCTGTGAGATCATGACCTGAGCCCGAAGGTGTACACTTAACCAACTGAGCCACCCAGATGCCTCATGTTTATTTATTTGTTTCTGAGAGAAAGAGAGAGAGCAGAGGAGGGGAAGAGAGAGAGAATCCCAAGCAGTCTCTGCACTGTTGGTCCACAGCCCAATATGGGACTCGCACCCACAAACCATGAAATCATGACCTGAGCCTAAATCAAGAGTTTGAAGCTTAAGTGACTGAGCCAGTCAGGCGCCCCGAGATCTCTTGTTGATTTTAAGTAGACTCTGACCTAGCACTCGATTCTCCTTTAAAGAAGTGACTTGAAGGATGTTCTCTGAACCGTATGTCTCCGTCTGCCCTGTCTCGACACTGCCCAGTGGAACTCTGTGTTGATGGAAAGGTCCTTTATCTGCGCTGCCCAGTGCCGTAGCCACTGAGCCACACAGCCTTTGAAATGCGGTGGGTATAATTGAGGGACTGAATTTTTCATTTTCTTTCACTCAGATTACTTTAAATTGTCACATGCTATTGAGAGCTTAAAATGTGGCTGGTGCTACTAAGGAACGGAATTTCTTGAAGTTTTAGTTACTTTATTTTTTTTTTTTCATTTTTAAAATATAGTTTATTGTTAAATTGGCTTCCATACAACACCCAGTTGAAATAGCCACACTGGGCTCGTGGCCACAGCACTGGCAGCATGGTTCCACCTTCATATGGTCAAAGATAGGAAGTGAGCCCCGGGAGCCACCTGGTGGCCCTGGGTGTGTGTTGAGATCGCAGGCAGCCTCACGCAGCAAGTTCACGGCTAAATGGCAAAGAGACGTCCAGCCAGGCTCCTCGTTCTAGTCTCAAGCTTTTCCCACTCTGCCTGACCCCCACCTTCCTCCTCACTTTCTGTTTCCCTTCTTGAAGTGACAGCCACATCGTGAGGGTGGCTCAGCCCTCTTACCATGGAGATTTCCTGGGCAGTCCCTTGGGGCCACAGCTGGCGTTCTCCATGACTCTCCCTTGCCGCCGGCCAGTCATTCACATGTCGCAGGAGTGACCTTACCCCACGAGGACTCGTCACTCTTTCTGGCCAAGAGGAAGACCCCGCGCTCACACCGGGAGGTCATTCGTGACAGTGCCAGCCGCCTGCTGTGCTGCTCGCTCGTGGCATGACTTTGGGTGCCTTGGTCACCCTCTCTGTGCTCAGCTTCCCTGTGCCTCGGCTCGCTGGCCTGGAAGGTGGTAATGGCCACCTCCTAGGTGGGGCCCCAGTGAATATTCCACGAGTCCGTGGCTGCGAGGCACTCAGAGGGCCTGGCTCACCAGTATGCCCTCCACACATGTCAGCCCTTCACACAGGGGCCACTCCCTGCTCCGAGGGCAGGTGACCTCTGACCTGTCGGGGGGCGGGGGGCTCTCGTGCAGGCGTATCTGAGGGCCCTGCCTGGCTGGGTGCGGATGGCTGCACCAGCGGCCCCAGGGCATCCCCTTTCCTGGCTGGGTCCCATGCACGTCTCAGCATGGCAGAGTGACAGCAGGGGCCCGGGGCCCAGCGACCCGCTGGAGCTGTCGGGACACTGGCTCACGGACCCATCCGGGCAGCATGTTGGTCTAGGAGGGATGCTGCCCCAGGTCCAGTGATGGGGTTTGCATGTCCGAGCCTGTGGGCCAGCTGGGAAGTCAGCCGCCAGGTGGGCACAGGACCCGCCTCCCGGGAGCAAGCAAACGCCAGGGGTCCTGTTTCTCACCGTGGCTGAGCTGGCAGGGCCCACCTGGAGAGCCTGGCCTTCGGGACGGGTCCCCAGACCCTGGAATTTGTTTCAAATACGCAGGTTGTGCTGGCTCTTAGCCGAGTCGGTAATTTGCTAGAAGGTCAAACTCAGCTTGAGCAGAACACAAAGTGACTAGGATTCTAGTCTTTTGCCCCAATTACTCCTTTTTTTCTCCCCCATGGTCAGGCAAGACCTTGAAAGGTCTCGGTGTACTTCCTTAGAGCTTCAAACCTAGGTAATTGTCCTTCAGCTCTGGTGACCCTCTTTTCCTGCCTCCCCGCCCCCGGCACATCCAGAGAAGGCTTCTCCCCAGTCGGCACGCGCCTGCTGTGTGCTGGTCCCCACGGCAGCGGCTCCTCTGTGTGTTGTGCCTAAGTAAGGGCTTTCAGAGCGTTTGTTCCGTGTCGGACTCGGTGGTACGTGCTTCGAAATGTGGACACATCCTGATGCAAACACAGAGAAAAAGCTGCTCTCTTCTCCGTTTTATGGATGGACTAACCGAGGCGCCCAGAGGCGAAGCTGCCGGCTCCGTGTTGCTTGGCTAGGTTGGAGGAGTGGCTAGGAAGTGTTTGAGCCCAGGCTGTTCTACCCAGAGCCCAGAGTCCTCGACCACCGCCCCCAGCTGCCTCTCCATTCCGGTCCCAGGTCGAGTTTGATGCCAGCATTCCCGGGAGAGGTACGCACTGTCGTTATGTGTGGCCCGGAAAGGGCCTGTGCCAGCCGGGAGCTGGCCCGGGATTCAGAAGCAATGCCCATGGGCCCGGATCCGAACACTGCTATCCCCCCGGGCACCTGGCTGCCCAACCATCATTGCCATCCGAGAGCCTCTAGACTCTGTCTCTGCCCCTGCCCTCACGTCACCCACATCAGGTCACATGCACCTGACTCCCAGTGGCTCATCTTCATAAAACAGTCTCTTCCTTTCCAACTGTGTCTCCGACTGCAGAATTGTTCTGTTCCCCACACGCTTGTTTGCTGGTTCTGTTCCCCCTGGGAACAGTTCGTATCTTTTGCCTGATCCAGTGATCCGACTGTCGATTTCAGGTAGGCCTAGTTTCCAACTCAAGGGTCAGGGTCCACATTCCTCTGATCTCATCACTCGATACGGAATATGTTGGGACCTTTTCTGTTTTGTGACAATTCTGAAAATAATCACTTGCCCGTCGTGCTGAATGGGAGCATACGAACGGGGATGCCGCCCATCGCCCAGCCCCCCAGCCCCAGAGCAAAACATAAGCGTAGACAGGCAGTGTTTTCCTACACATGTGACAGAATTGTAAGTGGGCCTGGGGCCGTGGTCACCCAGAGCACGAGCGCCACCTGTGGTCTGCACACCTGCTGCTTGCAGGCCGGACTGTCCCTGGGCACCCTGTCCCCTGGCCCGGGACCCTCTGTCACTGCCTGTCCAGGGAACGACACAGGCGGCTCACACACGCTTGGTGGGAAGGGAGACCCCAGAAGCCAGAAACTGGCTCAGAACTTTCACGGAGAGAATGCCCACAGCAATTTTCTTATGTTTTCTAGACGTTTTACAAAACCCATATGCTGTTCCGGAAGCTGTGCATGTCCTTTCTCTGTGCTTGGGGCAGCAGCTGGGGGGCTCCTCGCCCCCCCCAAAACCCATGGAGACTCCATGCTTCCATCTCTTGGGGGCTTGATATCTTCACCGATAAAGCTGGCGTGGCTGTCTCCACTCGGGCGGCCTCAGGCTCCTCACACAGAAGCACGTCTGGTTCTCAGGAGCGGTTCTCAGGACGCGCAAAGCACAGCGGACATAGTAGCTGGGGCAGGACCCCCTCGAAACAGCTCTAGGGAAGCTCGTGACTCAGGGTGGCACCTCAGCCCATGTCACAAACCAAATCTCATTCATAACTATAGATTTTATCATTTGTGACGATGCACTTACAGGCCCGGACGAGGGAGGGCGAGCTTCGCACATGGTAAGGGTGCACTGTGCCTTGTGTGCCCGTCGGTCATAGGCATTCTGCAGGCTCATAATCCAGAGCTAATTCGTATCGGGCCAAAACACATGACACTGCCAGCATCTGAGTGTTTTCACCCAAAGACGTCGGTTCTTCGCTCTTCTGCCTCGTCCGTGATCAGGTTCCCATTGGAGACCATCTCCGTAACCAAGCAAGACTGAAAGCTTCATGTGAAGTCCTCCTGTGTGCAGACTGGGTCAGATTTTAGTGGAATCTAGGTGAGGGAAGATTTAGCAGATTTTGGAGCGACGGCCACCGAGGCTTATTTGTGATTCCAGTCGGTGTTGGCGCAGAGCCGTGGGCATGGGTCTTCTGTGTATTGAAGCCCTCGTGACGGCTCAGAGCCCGCCCCCATCCTCTGTGTCTCCATGTGCCCTTACACACTTGAGCGAAAGTGCTACAGTCCCTTCCCGCCTGCTCCTGGAGCTCCAGTGAAGTCTCCCCAGTGAGGCTGTCCTGTAGTTGTAGATTGACGTCTCTGTATTAATCACTAGAGTTCATAGAAGTTATATAGGAAAATCTGGTCAGGGACAGATGACCTCAGTCAAGAAATGCATGGTTGTTGTTGTTTTTTTTTTCTTTTCATGGAATCAGAAAACACAGGCAACAGGTAATTGGTTTCTGCTCACTTTTCAAGGCTACATAAATCACCATGAGCCCTTGACAAATGGTTCTGTTCTTGTAGACTTTGAATCCCCGTGTAGAACAGCGAGAGGCACCTGGATGGCCCCAGAAGGGTGGGTGGGGCAGAAAAGGAGGTCAGGGATTTGTGCGGGTGTGTGAGGGAACAAATCGACCCATTAGACTGACTTGCTGCTGCATCCTCGTGCTGCGAAAGCTGGACATCCCCCCCGCCCCTCCCCCTTCTGAACTTAATCACCTCTTCACAGGTGTTTTATCCTGAAGAACAGCAGCCTAGATACTGATCCTTGGGCTTCATCAAATCTTTTCTTAGCCAATCAGAGGACAGTGTCAACAGGGTGTGGGCTTGGGTGCAGGCACCACCATCCTGAAATAATGAAGCAGGGCTGACTGCTGGAGGGGGTCCTGACACCCAGGAGCACTGTGAGGCTAGGAGCCCCCCCCCACCTCCAACACCCGGGGCTCCCCTAAGCAGAACTTGCCTCCAGAATGCAAGTTCAGAAGTGTGGGTGAATTGGGGTAGTTTCCCAGGTTTCCTGGTTCCGCATCATTTTTCTCTCATCTCTGTAAACCCAGAGGAAGACTCGGTAAAGATGGTGGGATCTGGGGGCACCCGGGTGGCTCAGTCAGTGGAGCGTCTGACTTCATTCAGCTCAGCTCATGACCTCATGGTTGGTGAATTTGAGCCCCAGGCCGGGCTCTGTGCTGACAGCTCAGAGCCTGGAGCCTGCTTCGGATTCTGTTTCTCCCTCTGTATCTGCCCCTCCCCTGCTTATGCTGTGTTTCTCTCTTGCTCTTTCAAAAATAAATAATTAAATCAAATTTTTAAAAAGATAGCGGGATCTGAAGTTCTGGCAGAGTGTAAGGGGCGGGAGCACTTCTCCATGACCTATGATGGCACCGCGCAGCTGGAATCTAGGTCCTGCTGACCATATATATTGTAAGGGGGGGGGCATTGGGGGCATGGGTAGGATTCCATGATGGCTTCTTCTTTTGTTTTTAAGTTTATTTATTTATTTATTCTGAAAGAGAGAGAATTCCAAGCAGTCTCTGTGCTATCAGTGCAGAGCCCGATGTGGGGCTCTATCTCACTAACCATGAGATCATGAGCTGAGCTGATATTGGGAGTCGTCGTGGGTTCAACCGACTGAGCCAGCCAGTCGGCCCCATGATGGCTCGTTCTGCGCATCCGTGTAAAATAACGGCTGTTCTGGTATTGGCCTGACAGTCATCAGATCTCACTTGTGGGGACCTTGCATCCTTCAGATAGATCAGTTAATCAAACGAATTCACTGGTAGCTTGAAAGAGTTAAGCGCAGTTTAGACTTGAACTAGTTGTGTTCAAAGCTCACCTTTCACTTCTGTCCCCTCACATGTAGGGTTTCCCGTGCCCCTGACATCAGGGCACCCCTGCTGCAGCTGGCCACCCCCTCTGCCTGCTTCCGCCCGTGTGTGTCCAGTGAACACCTCGTGCTCCGAGGTCCCACCCCAGCCCTTTCTGCTTGCTCTTCCCCCTCCCAGAACAGTTTGTGCCCGGGAGGCCATTGCTGGCTTTCTCACCTCCTTTGGGTCCTGGCTCATGTGTCCCCTTCCCAGGGAGACGTCCCTGGCCATCTTATTTCAGGTGTACCCCCGCCCCTGCACTCCCGGTCCCATGTGCTACTCTGTGGTCCTCTGGGGCGCCTCTCGCCACACGACACACTGTGCGTTTTATTTATTATTTATTGTCCATTTCTTCTTTCCATACTGTGAACCGCATGTGGGCGGGGCTCGGAGGGCGGTGTCACTGTGTCCACTGCCATGTCCAGTTCCAGAGCTCTCCCTGACACACGGGAGGTCCCCAAACAAATATTTATCAAATGTAGGGATGAATCCTTCCTGACAAAGATTAACACTGGCGTCACCTGGGTAGCATTCTTTCCTGAGGGCTGGACCTGAGTTCTCACTTGAGTCTATGCGCTTTGCCCGGAATTCCCTGACGTGGGTCCTGGCAGGTGTCTTTACACAGACTGGAAAGGTGCAGCTTGGTGGGCTGTAACTACAGAAAGAATAGGTCAAGACAGAAAATATTACCCTGCCCAGAATTTTCTAGGCCATCCAAGTCCAGTCATTCTGATGCTTTGATTGGCTAGCTACGCTGTATCTTACAACAGGGGCCTGGTGTCACTTATCCATGAGGTTCCTGGCTTCTCGAGTGTAGGAAGCATGTCCTCTCATCTGTTTGTAAACTTCCTTCTGTGGCCTTGCACACAAGGACCGTCACACTTGTGATGGTTTTTTCTGAGATTTCTAGTTTTTCTTCCCTTCTGAATCAGAATGCTGACGTTGACATCCTTAGAGCTGTGCTCAGTAGGCATTCCTTTATTCATTCGCTTGCTTATCCGATGAAGACTTATTGGACAGTCCTAGCAATGTATGCAGGCCCAGGAGAAAACACAGCAATGTCTTTACCTTCCTGGAATGTACATTTTTCATGGGAGAGACAGATTTTTTTTCAGAATATTGGTTTTAGACTGTGATGACTGCCATGAATAAACCAAACAAGGGCCTGATGAACAGTAATGGGAGGCACTGAGCGGGGCCCCCTGAAGATCTCCCCTGAGGAGGTGACATTTAAACTGGGGTCTCAGGGCTGCAAGGAGCCAGTTGAGGTCCAGGAAGAGGCCTTTGCAGTGGCCTCTGGCGAAACGTGTTCACACAGGGAGCCAGTGTGAGCAGACAATAGGGAGCAGAGGGGAAATGGGTAAATACTGAAAAGTGTTTGCTGGACTTCTTCATTAGTTGGGGTTCTGCAAAGAAACAGAACTGAGAGAGACAGAGACAGAGACAGAGATAAGAGACATACATGTACAGATAGAGACATAGACGATAGGGAGAAAGATGACAGATAGATATATAAAACTAATCTCCTTTCCTATATATTATATATAATTATATTAAATATGAATATATAACTATATAATTTGTACTAATAATATACATATATAGGCTATCTTAGATTAGTTTTACTTGTTTTTAACTTTATATAAATGGAAATATGTCTTTAATTATTTGTACCTAGTTTTTTTTGTTCAGCATTCTGTTTCATGTGGTATTAGAGGCCTCCAGAGAAACAGAACCATAAATACACATTTGTAGAGAGAGATTTACGTTAAGGAATTGGCTCACACGATTGTGGAGGTGGCAAGTCCAAAATCTACAGAGTGGGCTGGCGGGCTGCAGACCCAGGGGTGAGCTGATGTTGCCGTTCAAGTCCAAAGACAGTCCGGCTGGAGACTCGAGAGGGACCCAGCGTTGCAGTTCAAGTCTGAAAGCTTCGGTTGCAGAACTTACTCTTGCTTGGAGGAAGTCAGTCTGTTTTTCTACTCAGGCCTTCAACTAATGGGATGAGGCCCACCACATTACGGAGGGCAGTCTGCTTACTCAAAGGTTACCGACTTAAATATTCATCTCTTCCAACAACACACTTGCAGAAGCATTCAGACTAATGTTTGACCACGTACATGGGCACCATGACCCAGCCACATTGACACATAAAATTAACCATCACATCTGTAGTAATAGTTCATTTTCATTGTTATTTCTACCTATGATATGAATATATCATGGTTTATTTATTATTCTATTGTTGATGCCATTTGGATGTTTTCCAGTTGTGTGTTCAGTAAGGTTCTTAAAGGCCTCTTATGGCTGTTTATGTTATAATAATCATCAAAATGAATTAGGAGTGAAGTTGAACTCTTCTATAATCTTTAGAAATCATTAAACTCTTTCAAAATTCTGCTATTAATTTTCTAGAAAAAGATAAGATTCATCTAAAGAATGATTTATCAATTATTTTTATAATAATCCACATACACAATTTAGGTAAAATTTTGGAGCAGTGCCCTTTCAGCATACAGAATTAGTGTCTGTTAAGTGTGTATCAAAATGTGACCCTCCCACCACTTAGAATTCCTGTTTTTAGTTCCTAATGCCACACATTTACATGAGCTATGGGGACTAGTGGTTAGTGTGCATTTATTTTTGTCACTTGGAGTCATGGTGCTCTGGTGAATCCTCTGGCGAAAAGTCAGACATAGAAAACATACGGGTTTACTTTCAACAAGACTCTGGCACCAGACAGGCAGGTACATGCTTCTATTGTAGAGTTTGAAGAAGCCCAGCCTATGAGCTCTTTCTAATTTGTGCGCACCTGACCCAAAGTTAAAAGCAACTTCTGGTCTTTTCATAAAGAGGACTGATGTCCTCTGCATCCTTTGTAATTTTCCCCTGACCTGTTCCTAATTACACCATCTCACCTAGCAATTTGATGCAAACCTCAGTAGGTGTTAATATCAACAAGATTATATTTCATAGGGGAATGTAATTTTCCACTGCGGTCAGCAATGGAAGGCGAGGAAGCTGGTAAAAGAAACCCTTTTGCAAGAAGGATGTATTTGAGGAGTCATTCACAAGAACAAACTATAATTAAGGACCTTTCTTTTTACAAAGGAAAACTTGTTTTAACCTTGGTAATGTCTGTTTTCTTAGATTTGGTGGAAGGGTTTGGAAAGAGACACTTTGGGGTAGGAAGTCTTGTTTTGCGTTATTATTTTCCTTTGAAGTTGTTTGGTGAATCCACTCTGAATGATACATTTTGGTCATTTCTAGCTGAGTTTCCGATTTCCCTTTGGATTCTTTTTTTGTTTTTGAGAGAGAAAGAGAGGGCGCAAGTGAGCAAGGGGCAGAGAGAGAGAATCCTGGGGCAGGTGGGGGGGGGGTACAGGGGGAGGGAGAGAGAGAGAGAAGCAGGAATCACTCAAAGTGGGGGTTGTGTATTACCCAAAGTGAGGCTCATGCTCCCCTGAAGTAGGGCTCGGTTCACCTGAAGTGGGGCTTGAACTCACGAACCCTGAGATCATGACCTGAGCTGAAGTCAGATGCTTAATGACTGAGCCACCCAGGTGCCCTCTCTTTGGATTCTTAGTATCTTTAAAAAATTTTTTTGTAATGTTTTATTTATTTTTGAAAGCCGAAGAGACAGAGCATGAGCAAGGAGGGGCAGAAAGAGAGAGAGAAAGAGAGAGAGGGAGAGGGAGACAAAGAATCCCAAGCAGGCTCCAGGCTCCGAGTGTCAGCACAGAGCCTGACATGGGGCTCGAACTCACAGACTTCGAGATCATGACCAATGTCAGATGCTTAACCGACTGAGCCACCCAGGTGCCCCAGATTCTTAATATCTTTTGAAGGCTAGGGAGGGATATTACTTGAGATTACTTGAAATGTGTGAGCTTTTTCTGCCTCTAGAATACGGGCAAAAGGTAAAGTCACCAAATTTTTGCATGGCGACAGCCAGAAGGCTGGGGCACTCCTTATGGCTCTAGCAAGCTGCCTTTGGCCAGCTCTGTCCTCAGGTGGGGGTGTGGGAGGGTGGCACGTGGGCGGGGGAAGGAGGAGACATGCTCCTCAGCAAGAGGTTCAAAGAAAAGTTGTCCTAACATATTTGGGAGTAAACAGGTAGCTCTTGGTTAGACTTCATAATCCATATGAATTTTGCTTGTGTGTGTGTGTGTGTGTGTGTGTGTGTGTGTGTGTGTGGTTTGTTCTTTGAATAGTCAGCCTTCTGATCTCTGCGGTGCCTGATCTGGTCATGGGACCTCTGTAAATGAGGGCTGTGTTCATCAGCCTATAGAGATTCAAAGCAAAATAGAGGCTCTTTGTATTAGTTCACTAGAGCTGCCATATCAAAGTCCCACAGACTGGGTGTCTTTCACAACAAATACATTTATCTTCCAGCAGTTTTGGAGGCTGAAGTCTAAGGTCAGGATGCTGGCAGGGTTGGTGTCTCCCGAGTGCTTTCTCAATGGCTTGCGGATGGCTACCTTCTTGTGTGTCCTTGTGTGGTCTCTCCTCTGTATGCGTGTCTCTGATGTCCCTTTATATAGCCTAATCTTTTTTATTTTTTTAAGGTAAGCTTCACACCCAGTGTGGAGCCCCATTGCGGGGTTTGAACTCACGACCCTGAGGTCAAGACCTGAACTGAGATCAAGAGTTGGATGCTTAACCAACTTAGCCACCAAGGCACCCCAACTTTTTAAAATAAGCTCTATGCCCAATGTGGGACCTGAACTTCTGACCCTTCCACCAAAAGTCAGATGCTCCTCCAGCTGAGCCAGCCATACACCCTTTCTAATCGCTTCATAAGAGGACACCTGAGGACAGTCAGACTGGATTAGGGCTCACCCAAAGAGCCTTGTTTTAACGTAATGACCTTTTAAAGGCCCTCTCTCTAAATATAGTCACATTCCGAGGTCCTGAGGGTTAGAGCTTCAACATGTGAATTTAGGGAGACGGGCGCAATTTAATCCATCACACAATTAGAGTAACCTATTGCTCATCAGGAGCCAGGGGCTGCGGGCAAAATGGGGAGATGTTGGTCAAGAGTGCACTTTTGGTTATCAGTGTAATAAGTTCTGGGATCTGATGTACAGCCTGGTGACTATAGTTAATGATACTGTGTTGTATACTTGAAATTTGCTGAGAGAGGAAATCTTAAGTGTTCACACCGCACAGACACACACAAAAGGGGGTAAGTATTGTATTTTGGTTTTGTCTGTTTTTTTTTTTTTTTTCCAGCGAGAGAAAGAGAGACTTCCAAGCAGGCTCCTCACTCAGCGCTGAGCCCCACACAGGGCTCCTGTCCTGGGAACTGACCTGCATGGAAGTTGAGAGTCCCATGAGCAGCTGCACCACTCAGGCACCCCAGGGGTTAACCATTGTTATGTTAATAAGCTTGATTATAGGACTCCTTTGACAGTGTGTATAGATAGATAAATAGATGGATAGATTCATCATGTTGTATGCCCTAAATATATAAGATTTCCTGGGTGCCTGGTTGGCTCAGTCGGCGAAGCCTCCGACTTTGGCTCAGGTCACGATCTCACGTTCATGGGTTCGAGCCCCGTGTCCGGCTCTGTGCTGACGGCTCAGAGCCTGGAGCCTGCTTCAGATTCTGTGTCTCCCTCTCCTGCTCTGTCTTTCTGTATCAAAAATAAATAAAACGTTAATAAAATTTTTTGAAGATTTTTATTAGTCAATCAATTTTTATTAACCAATAAACCCAGGGGGAAAAAAGAATATCCTCAGGAATTTGTTAGCACTGTTGTTCTAGAACAAGTATCAGGTTGTTCTCTGAAGCTAGAGACTCTGGACCCGACTCCGCCATGTCTGTAGGGGCGGGGGAGACTTCCCCACAACACCAGTTCTCAGACACCAGCTGGGTGTCCAACAATCCAACTCCATTCTGACACTGTCTGCCTGGATAGCATCAGACCTCAGGGGTTCAGGGCCCTACCCAGCTGCCCCCCAGCCCCACACCCGTACACTTCAGGTGACACCCCCAAGTCCAGGCTGCCAGCTGTGTTCTGACCCCCCCAGCTATAAATCGGAAGCTCCCAGGGCCCTCTCCGTGGATCCCATTAATTCGCTAGACCGGCTCACAGAACTCAGAGGAACATTTGACGTTCTAGACTACTGGTTTATTATTAGAGGATAGAAGTCAGGAGCGGCCAGAAGGGAGGGGGCCCAGGATAGGGCTTCCATATCCTCTGAGCACTCCCTTTCTGAATCTCCACGCATCCACCAACCGAAGCCATCTGACCACTGTCCTTTTGAGTTCTTAGGGAGGCTTCATTACAGGGGCATGAATGGCTGAAATCATTGGCCTCCAGACCCCCTCCAGTCACCCCAGTGGGCTCACCCAGCAACTTCAACCAGCACCCCGTCTTCTTAGGAGTGGTCTAAAACTCGCCTCATTAACATAACAAAGACACCTTGAAGCCCCTTTCACATAGGAAATACCAAGAGTTTGGGGGGTTCCCGGGCCGGATACAGACCCTGGAATGAAGACGAAATATCTATTATAAATCACAGTCTCACTGACATGCTTTAAAATGACACCAAACCCCATCTGGAAGCCACATGCATCCCAGGTACCTGAGTTAAATGCCTCATCTGGCTTGAAAGAGAGCAGCCCTGTCGCCCTTTTGATAACAAATTCAGAGGCCGGAGGTTGCTCCCTGATTCTGTGACCTAAATAGAAAGGCACCTGCTTTGCTAGAATGGGGCAGGTCCCCTGGGAGGCGCCCTTGCTGTGCGCTCTCCATGGGCATCAGGCCACTTCCCCATCTTCCTGACTTTTTATTTTTAGATTTTTTTTTCATGATTACTCCACCACTGAAACTGTCACACTGGGTATCCTCATTGTGTTTAATACTTTTTAGGGCTGCAAACAATTGGGGCTTTTCATTCTTAGTGATTTCTTTGTCGTTAGTGATGGCACTGACGTCTGGGGCTGACTGCTGTTTTTCTCTGGGCTTCTTTATCTCTGTGATCAGAAGTTAGCCCAGGGAGAGCCAAGAGTGGGGGAGGGGGGCTAGGCGGGTGGGAACTTCCTCTTCCTCTTCTTCCTCCTCTTCTTCCATTTGAGAAGACCTTTCAAATAAGAGGAAAGAGAGGGTGTGAGTAATACTTTCTCAGATGGAAGAGATCATTAAGGGGCGCTATCATTTTTTGACATCTCTGAGATGTTCATCATTGTGTTGTTCTGTTTTTTTTTTTAAGTTTTTTTGTTTGTGGGGCACTTGGGTGGCTCAGCCGGTTAAGTGTCCAACTTCAGCTCAGGTCATGATCTCACAGTTTGTGAGTTAGAGCCCTGCGTTGGGCTCTGCGCTGGCAGTACGGAGCCTGCTTGAGATTCTCTCTCTCTCTTCCTTTCTCTCTGCCCCTTCCCGGCATGGTTACTGGCTCACTCTCTCTCAAAAATAAATAAACTTAAAAAAATTTTTTTAAGTTTGTTTGTTTATCTCTACACCTAACATGGGGCTCAAACTCTCAACCTCGAGATCAAGAGTTACATGTTTTTCCAACTGAGCCAGTCACGTGCCCCTGTTTTGCTCTTTTTTTTTAAAATTTTTTAAGTTTATTTATTTTAAGAAAGAGAGGTGGGAAGGGGCAGAGAGAGAATCCCAAGCAGGCTCCGCGCTGTCAGCACAGAGCCTGACACGGGGCTGGAACCCACAAACTGCAAGATCATGACCTGAGTGAAAGCAAGAGGGGGACGCTCAACTGACTGAGCCACCCAGGCACCCTTGCTCTGTTTTTTAACAAGACTGTGCTCCTAACCTTTCTAACTGTGCCCGGTCCTGGAGTGTCCTGAGTAGGGCAGCAGGATCCTAGAAGCAGCATCTTCATTTGGTTGCTAGATTTTAGAACTGGGATCTGTGAACTGTAAGATAGTCTTTGGGGAAAAAAAATCACAAGGCCGTTGGCTGTTTAAACTCTCCAGCTTGAAGGCATTTCCAATATTGGTCTTTCCCACAGAGCGCAAGACTTCCCTGAGGCCCCTGGGCCCGTCTCTAGGAGGACCGTGAACCCTGACTCACTGCTCAGTGTTTTTGTTTTTCAGGATTTTTCTAGTGCTTGTCCAAAGACAGTTTGGAAGTTTTTTGGCCTAAAACTCTCCTCTCCCTCTGCCTCGCCCATCTTGTTTACAAACATCCCCTGGCGGTGCTTGTCTTTCTGTGCTTTTTCTTGACTTGCCACCTGCCAGCGTTTATACATATGTCATTGATGGACAGACAGGAGCCGAGAAAGGAGGAAGCCTCGAAGGTCTGGGGTCTTAGACTCACAGCACCTGGGGTCAGGATCCCTGCTCTGTGCAACCTCGGGCAAGTTGGTTAACCTCTCTGGGGCGGGACTCCTTCATCCATAAAGTGGGCTGAATGCTGCATGCCTCTTTTGGCCACAAGGTCAGAGGTGAGGGGCCCAAGAAAAGCCTCCAGAACCCCCAGGGCCATCACCACACCCATCTCCTCTCCCCACACTGGTTCCCAGGAGTTTGTCCAGGGCTCGGTGGCAGCCATTGCAAGCACGGTCTTCCAGCCGCGTCGGGTTACAGCACACAATCCCTGCAGCCCAACGGACGTGACTGGATAATAGCCTGTCAAGTGAGCCACAGTGATATTTGAACATGAGCCCCGATCTGATTATTCTTCAGTCATTCAACCCCAGGCAAGAATGGATTCATACTTTCCACTGCGGTGTCTGCCAGCCGGTTTCCGTATCAGCCGGAGTCTCAGGAAGGTGGAAGGACACACTGTCATTCTTTCCATTCGGGCTGACCCTGCTCACTGTCAGGCCTGAGTGCCAGCACGTTCGGCTCAAGGAAGCGCGAGCACTGAGCAGGCCGTGCGGACTGGCTTCCATGTCCAGCACGCTTGAGGGTAGATAAGCTGGCTCTTGGTGTTCCAAAGCCGGGCTCCCCGTACCTGCAAACGCCAAATAGACAGGGCCTCCTCCCCTCTCCTTGGGAATCTGTGGCCAAGTTCACTTTTATTTTTGAGCCGTTGAGGTGAGTGCAGTGCAGACACTTTGGAGGTGAAAGCAGTGCAATGTGACATTCGCCCCTCTGTTCCCTGACGCCTGCTGTTAGTTGTAAAGAGTCAGATTGATAGCGAATCGCTCGTGAATTCTTCCCTGGGAGAAAGATTGGTGGTGGTGATTTTCGATAGCATGGACAGGCGATTCAAAAGAAAGGAAAAGAAAACAAAACAAATTCATCTGCTCAGGGTCATTACTGAAAACCAGGGGCTCCGATGGAGTTGGAGCTCATGGCCCTGAACCTGGCCCCCCACCTGAGCCCTGGGATGTCGCTGACACTCTGTTTCAGTTTTAAAAAATTCATTCCAGGGAACTGAGAGATGGGTCTATTTTAGGACCCTTGACTAATTCATTTTATTCTGTTTTTGGTGAAGCAAACTGTTATTTATCAGCAAGTGTAAGTTATCTGAGTGACGCAACTACATTGTGTTAGGTTTGGGGCCACGATTATTGAATGGGTTCTGAGCATTTATCAGAGGCACACGTGATTCCTGTATTGTTCAAGGTGAGGAAGGCTTTCGTAATCATTATATTCAGAGGCTCCCGAATCTGAATCACCAAGAAGGCTCATTAAAAATTCAGATGCCCCCGTCCTTACCCCAGGCCCAGGGCCAATGATCTGGACTCCTGTCTTCAGCACTGCATGTTTAATAAGCTTCCCACGCATTTCCTAACAGCCAGCCTAAACATCTCTAAAGGACCCACATTCCAGAATCGAAAAATACAAATCCTTCTCTTTTCATTCCCTTGCTTTTTCGTCTGCTTGTTTTTGTTGTCCCTCAAGTGAGGCGCCTATATGCTGGGTGACCTTGCCCCAGGGATCACAGGAACTCACAAGTGTTGAGTCGGCACTGGTAACACAGCCGTGCCTCCCCAGTCCAGCAGAAGCTGGCGGACAAGACGTTGTGTGCCCAGCCCCACAGACCACCTGTAACATTTTGTAGTGTGACCGAGTCCCCTGAAATGTCGCTCCGGCCAAGATGAGACCTCTCAGAGGACCCACTGAGTTCCGGAGATTCTTCTCCAACCCTTTGAAAGGTTATTTGTTGGGCTGGCTACAAAGTCTCTCCTTCTCTGGGCGGATGGATCTCCCTGGGGCCCAAAGAGGGGCCAGCGAGGTGGGAGTAGATGCCAGGCTTGGCCCTAGAATAGAGATGGTCGGTCCAAACCACCTGCTGCCCTGTGACAGCAACCTGCATGGGAATTGAGCCTTAGACAACCAGTTCAGTTGTCTGCAACAAAGCATTTCCGCTGTCAATGGCTTCAGCCAAATGGCCCATTTAAAAATGATTGTCCAATAGGCTTTGGACGCATGTTGGTTATCTTCCCACTTTCTAGGCTCAGAGGAGAAAAGATGTGTGGTGTGTCTCAGATTTCTGTGGGGTCTGGCTAATTGCTACTCACAGGAAGAGACCTCCTGACCTTTGATAGAATGCATTTCTTAATTTCCTCCTGCAAGGTAATTCAGATGTCTTTCCTCCACACCGCCCCTTTCTGGAGTTTTTCAGTGTAATAGTCTTCTCTCCAGACGGTACCCATCCTTGGTACTCATTTAACATGGAGTCCAGCGTGATGTCCTCCCTGATTTGCTTACCCAAATTGTATAGTTTGGGGGGTAAGAATCAGGAGGTTAATAGAGAAATACAAGGGTCAAGGACAATACAAAAATCTATGTTTTCCACAGCGCACACATCTTGGCCTTCCACGTGTTTGAATTACCCCCTGTCAGCTGGCGGTCCCCTGGGCGCTGACCTTAGCCGGCCTGGCCACCTCCTCTTCGCTCCTCATCAGTCTACAGACTGCCATCCAGACCTCTCTGTGGTCTCCAGGCCTGGGCCACGCTCCCAGCGGGACTTCCGTTCGGACGCCCACAAGCCTCTCAAGCTGTGTGTGTCCAGACCTGGGCATCAGCTCGGCCCCTGAACTTGCCCTCCTTCTCTTTTATTTCCTCCCATCCGCTGAGCTGTTCGGGCCAGAAACAGGCGAGAGCGGTTTTGATCCCTTCTCTCTCATCCTCATTGATTCAGCCAAACGTTCTGTAGATTTCACATCTAACCATGCTTTCTTGCCCCCCTTTTCCACTTCCCGATCCTCAGTAGAACGGCCTCAGTTCAGTCTCTGAGACTGTCCCTTGCCTGGGTGACTGCAGCAGCCTCCCACCTAGCTCTGCGGTCCGCTCTGGTGACCTCCGATCTACCTCTGGCCTGCTCCCTGAGACATCTCTCTGAAGATCCATTTAATCATCTCACTGTCCTGCTGTGAAGAACTCTTTCACACTTATCCACAGGCGAGACATTCAAGTTCACAATCCTCACTTGGCAAATAGGCCTTTTGTTTGGCTCCTGCTTACGTCCCTGTTCCTTCCCTGCCTTCCCTAGCATGGCCATTTAATGCCGGAGTGTGGACCTGGCCCCCTTTCTGGTAGCCTCTTAAAATTGTTTTTTAAGAGGCTCCCTGTTTTAGAGGGGCACCGGGGTGGCTCCGTCGGTTCAGTGTTCGATTCTTGGTTTCAGCTCCGGGTCATGATCTCATGGATTGTGAGATCGAGCCCCACATTAGGCTCTGTGCTGAGTGTAGAGCCTGCTGGCATTCTCTGTACCCACCCTGCTTGCACACACGCTCACTCTCTTTCTCAAAATAAACTTTAAAATAAGATAGAATAAAATAATAAGATAAAACAAATATTAAAGACGTGCACCTGGGTGGCTCAGTCGGTTAAGCGTCCGACTCTTTGTTTCAGCTCAGGTCATGATCTCCCAGTTTCGTGAGTTCAAGCCCCACATTGGGTTCTGTGCTGGCAGCGTGGAGCCTGCTTGGGATTCTCTCTCTCTCCCTCTCTCTCTGCCCCTTCCCAACTCGTGCCATCTCTGTCTCTCTCAAATTTTAGAAAATAACAATAAAATAAAAATAGAGACTTCATGTTTTAGAGTTGTTTTATGTTCACGGTAAAACGGTACGGATGATGCAGACTTTCTTTATGGCCCCACCCCCACCCCCCATGTACAACCTCCCCCTTATCCACATCCTGCACCCGAGGGTACCTTTGCTATGGTTGACGATCCTGCACGGACACGTCCTCATCACCCAAAGTCCACGGTTGACTGTCGGGCTCCCTCTTGGTGTTGTGCATTCCGGGGGTTGGGACACACGTACAATGACATGCGTCCACCATCACAGCATCACACACAGTATTTTCACTGCCCTCCACAGCCTCCGTGTGCTGCCTGTTGATGCCGGGTAGCGTTTTCTCCACAGAGGCTGACCTCATCTTCTCCAAAGAAAACACGCTCTCGGTATTGCTATGCCGGCTCCTAGCACATGGGCTATGCTTGCCATGTTACATGTTGTTAATAAGTGTTTGATGAATGAATGCACGCATGCATGCGTGCATGAGTTGGCCATACGTTTAAAAACCAAGTCATAATTGAACCCAAGGGGGCAGCATAATTCATTAGGTATCTTTGGGTCTTCTCCCACCCATTCATTTGTCTGATAAAATTCATTCGACTGCAATAGATTTCCTGCCAAGCAGCAATTAGACCCCCTGGAAATCTTCCCAGTTCGACCTTTAAAACATTGTTATGCGTTTGCCAGAACGCATGGACCTCTGCAGTGCTAGTGGCTTATTCTCAACCTGCTACAATTTCTTTCTTCTAAAGACTCTACTTCTTGGCTGGTTTGGGTTTTATTTGTTTAATTTTTAAATGTTTTATTTATTTTTGAGAGAGAGAGAGAGAGAGAGAGAGAGAGAGACAGTGTGAGCAGGGGAGGGTCAGAGAGAGAAGGAGACACAGAATCTGAAGCAGGGTCCAGGGTCTGAGCTGTCAGCACAGAGCCCGATGCAAGGCTCGAACCCACTAACCGTGAGATCGTGACCTGAGCCGAAGCCGGCCGCTTAACCGACTGAGCCACCCAGGCGCCCTGAAGGTTTTATTTTTAATAAAATTCATCATTCTTCCATCAAAAGAAAGGTTGAGTGGAGAGGCACCGGGGACACTCAAGAGTTTGCTGTACTAAAGTAAGAGGGGGACGCCACCCAGCTTGGAACTCCTTGGAGCCACCCACCCCGCAGTTTGCCTGCATCTGAGTTGGACAGTGTCCCAGAGGCTCTCTTCTCCGTGTCACAGGCTCCTCTGGAAGCTGTCCAGAGCCCTGTCCTTGGAGAGGCCTCAGATCTCCTTGCGGGAAGGAACGGGTCAGGGAACGGCCACGGCCCCGGGCTGGAGCCGAGCAGGTGTGAGCCTGGCGGGCACCCGGACTCGGCTCTTGCACTGATCTGGCGAAACGCACACCCTGTGCCTGTGTTGGGAAACAGAAGGAAGAACGAGGAGGCCGGTTATGAAATCATGGAATCTTATCACCGGGAGGTGGCTTGGCACCATGTCAGGGGGGGCTGCATTGTTGAGCTCCTGGACTCCGATCCAGGTCTCTCTCAAGCTCTTCCTCCCCCACTCCTTCCCCAGCCACCACCTCTGGGGGGTGGCATTTTGGAGACTTGGCAGGACCCTGGCTGTTCGCACATTCAGAATGACCGAGAGCCGACCGTCCTGGACTGTGTGATGACTGTCCTGGACCGTGTGACAAAAAGAACCTAGGCTCTGGCTACGCAGGCCTGGGTTGGACCTCCTCACTGTTTTTTGAGTTTGTTTCCTCATCAGTAAAATGACACCCACTCAAAGGGGTGTCCGGAGGAGGAAATGAAGCCATGTGTCTGAGGCTCACACAGTGGCCCCTCAGCAGCTGCCTCGTCTGCCGGCCCGTGTTTCAGGCAGGGGATATTTGCACGGGTCCTTCCAGTTCACAGAATCCTGCTTAGGGGGTTGTGGTCACTGATCTTTCTATGTGAAATGCCTTTTATTTTTATTTATTTTTTAAAAAATGTTTATTTTGAGAGAGTGCGTACACAAGTGGGGGAGGGGCTGAGAGAGAGAGAAAGAGAAGCCCAAGCAGGCTCCTCACTGTCAGCACAGAGCTTGACGTGAGGCTTGATCTCAAGAACTGAGAGATTAAGGGGCGCCTGGGTGGCTCAGTCGGTTAAGCGACCAACTTTGGCTCAGGTCATGATCTCCTAGTTCATGAGTTTGAGCCCTGTGTCAGGCTCTGTGCTGACAGCTCAGAGCCTGGAGCCTGCTTTGGACTCTGTGTCTCCCTCTCTCGCTCTGCCCCACCCCTACTCGTGCTCGGTCTGTCTCTGTCAAAAATAAATAAACATTAAAAATATTTTTTAAAAAAACAGAGATTCTGACTAGAGCTGAAATCAAGAATCAGATGCTTAACTGAATGAGCCAGCCAGGTGCCCCGATATGCCTTTTAGAAAACACTTTTACTTCACATCTTCTGCTTTGTCACCTCCAGGCAGAGATTCCTCAGGCTCTAGGCTTGACTTCCTTTAAGATGGGCTCACCTTGGCGTGCCTGGGTGGCTCAGTCAGTTAAATGTCTGGCTTCGGCTCAGGTCATGATCTCACGGTTCGTGGGATTGGGCCCTGCGTCAGGCTTTGTGCTGACAGCTAGCTCAGAGCCTGGAGCCTGTCTTCAGATCCTGTGTTTCCCTCTCTTTCTAACCCTCCCCTGCTCATACTGTCTCTCTCAGTCTCTCAAAAGTAAATAAATAAAAAAAAAAAAGATGGGCTCACCTCAAGAGCAAGATCACCTCCACCATAAAGTCGGCCATATACAGGAAGCTCCATGATCCAGAGAGGAGAGGGAGGGGTTAGGAAGAAGGGAAGGCTGGAAATGGAAGTGATGTCATTAGCGAGCTGAGCGCAGTAGTCCAGGCCGGGACAAGGTGAAGAGCTGCGTGTTTTCCCGAGGAGTCCTGCTGCCCCTGCTGAGGGTGGGCCATGGATGTCAGCGAGGGGCCAGGCAGCTGCTGCAGGGAGAGGTGCATTCCAACCACATCCCTGCAAAGCCCCAGGACCAGTGGTAAAGAGCTCAAAAACTCACCTGACGGAAGGGGACTGGTTTTAGCCGGTGCCCTCAAATGTTAGAGTTGAGAGGGTCCACTTTTCTTTCCCTCTCACTTCTTCTTGATTTCCTCCCATCTGTCCAGTTCACCTGCTAGCGGCCCTGCTTTTACGTTCAGATGATTAATGTTTACATCCTATGCTGTGACCACTGTCCACGTTTTATTCATAAGTTGATTCTAAAACCTGAACATCAGTGAGCTGCGTTTATGCTATTATAACTATGAAAATGTTCCTTAGCGCTGGACCGACCAACCAGTTGGTGATGATTACATTTGCTTCTAAGTAAGTCCAACTTCATGTCCCAGGAGGCACTGGGAGAGAAAGTATCTAACCTCAAAGGTAAATAGATCCTCTTTTCAGAACACTCAAAAGTCTGCCAGTTTAAAGTCATGTCCTGTTAATCTTGACTTCATATTTGGACCTGACTTACTTGAATAGTAGTTTTATTTTTCTTAGAGTTTCTTTTTTTTTTTTTTAATTTTTTTTTAATGTTTTATTTATTTTGATACAGAGAGAGACAGAGCATGAGAGGGGGAGGGGCAGAGAGAGAAGGAGACACAGTACCGGAAGCAGGCTCCAGGCTCTGAGCTAGCTGTCAGCACTGAGCCTGACGCGGGGCTCAAATCTACGAACGTGAGATCTAACCTGAGCCAAAGTCGGAGGCTTAACCGACTGAGCCACCCAGGCACCCCTAAAGTTTCTGTGTGTGTGTGTGTGTGTGTGTGTGTGTGTGTGTGTATGATGTGCTTTATCACAGTCTGAAGTCTTTGCGTCTTCTCAATTAAGGGGAACTTTCTATTATTCACATTTTTGCATTCTGGACTGGCTCTTCTCAAGATCTGGGGCTTTTCCTACCACATGGGCACTTTCCTTCACTCTTTCCTGGGTGTTCCCGAGATTCCATGTCTTTGTCTTCTGTGGCTCATGCCTTCATCTGGCTGGACTACATTCACCATAACTCTCCCCCACACCCAAGAGAGAATGAAAAGTAAATTACGTGACTTCTTGAAATAACTCGAAAACTAGTTGTGCACCTTCCCACTTGATTGCTAGTTTTTCTCTGCAGGTAGACTTTTCTAGTGAATACTGGTTCCTCCCAGAACTTGAGGGAAGGCTCATTGTCTTCTAGGGACGAGTTTGGCTGATGTAAAGGCTGAGGTCACTCTGACTCACGCACCTTTGTAGGTAACTTATTTATTCTTCTCTTCAAACATCTTTCTTCATCTTTTATGTTCTGAAATGCTCTGCAGACATGTTTACATGTGAGGCTTTATTCACTGTGGACTTCATTTGCCGAGTTATTTCCATCTCAATTCTCATTTCCTTTAGACCTGAGGAAGTTCTTTCTTTTCTTTCTTTTTTTTAGCATTCTTAATCTCTTTTCCATCATTTATTGCTCTTCTTTCTGGACCCCTAGTAATTGCATGTCAGACCTCTTAAATAGGTACTCTCTGTCTCTTCTATTTTCTGTCTGTGTTTTTGTGACACAGATACTTTTGGCCGTGTTCTACTAACTAGAGACGCGATGTATATTGTAACAGCAGTAACGCAAATGACAAGTAGAAATGATTATGGGATACAGTAAGGCCTTAGAGGAGGCAGGAGCGATGGTTCTTATTGGCAAGATAGAGAAGGAGCCAGGAATGAGTGAAAATACAAGAAAACTGTTGTCATACGAAGAGAGAAGCTAATTCAAGTTTCTTGGCTTTGACAGCCCTAAAAAGTAGAAGTTGAGTTCATTGACGAAGGCTGAAGGCTCAGGGGTTGAAAGGGGGATGAAACAGTGGTGAATGAAAGTTTGACCTGGAAGTCTTGAAGATGCATCTGGAATCATATAGGATGTATTTGTAATGGGATCGTTTGGCCTGGCTTTATGTCTAATAATTAGAACCTGTGAGCAAGAGTGAGTTGAAAATTGGGCAAGGCAAGCATGGTAGCAGGACATTGATGAGGGAACTCAACCAAGGCAAAATCTTTTCATCAGTGACGTTAATATGAGAGATTAGCTACCTAATCTTGACACTATCTGTGATTCAGTGTCCTCTATGTGGCCCTCCCTGCTCCTTCAGTCACCTTCACCAGGCCCACCTCTGTCCTGGAAGACGGAGGCAAAAAGAAGAGGTTGGAAGCTTTCGGTCCCCAAATTCGAGGCTCTCTGCTGAAATCTTTCCGTATATCTCAAGTCTGTTTTCAGACACTATCCTTGGATCAGCGTCGTAAATCCTAAGTCTCACCCAAGAGAGTACTTTCATCTCACAGGAGAAATCCCAGGTGATGTTGGCTTGCATCTAGGAGCAGAGACCAGATAAGCCAAATTCGCTCACTTTCCTTGACTTCAGAATGTTGAAGCTGGAAGAAACCGTAGAGATCCAGCCAAGTGGTCTAGAAATGGTCTCATTTTTGGTTTTTGTTATTGTTTTTAATGAAATAAAGATTGTCTTAAAATGAACTCCTTCACTGAACCCCACACGTAAGCGGAGCGAAGAGGAGTTGCCCCGTTGTGCAGTAACGGTCCGCCCCGGAGCCCCCCACGGAGTTCCCCGCCACATCCACAGACTCCCAGGGGTTCTCCTTATTTTATAATCGGAGACACGGAATCCAACCGAAGGAGGCAGTGCCCGAACTGCAGTCCCTGCATTCTTTTCGCTGTGTTCTTCTTCCTGCCACCAAGAGACGGCAAACCCCGGACAGGAAAGAGCTGGACACGAATCCAGATTTTAACATTCTAGAGCCACATGGGAATGAAAGGTGCTGTGTCGGGAGAGTTTTAATCTGAGGCTTTTTTTTTTTTTTACCTTAGGCTCTCATGAAATCCCTCAGGATCTCCTAAGGGACTTAACTCCGTGTTCTAGTCTCACAGACTGAGCCCTTCAGTCAGGTGAATTCTGCAGATTTCCCGGCCTCCATCCTGGAACCGCTGGGCACGGGGTTTCCCGAGCTGTATAAACGGGCTCTTCTTGCCCTAGGATGATCATTGTCTGCCTTTTCTTGGTCACCTATTACGTTACTGATAATTAAATTAGGTCTTTGATTGGCAAGCAAGGAAAATCAGTTTGTTGTAATTTGTCAAATGAGTCTTAATGATTAAATGTGAAGTCACTTACACTTTTTATCTGTATCCGCTTTATCGTTTCAATTTTAAATCAACTGATTGAGATTATTAGGGACATTTAATTTCATTCATTAAGAGTATATTCATGTTTTGACATAATACCTCTTTTTGAGAGGTAAATGTAAGTTTAAATTTTATAGAATACACTTAATCGGGGGGGTTTTGGTTTTTTCTTTAATTTTTTTTAACATTTTATTTTACTTTTTAAGAGACAGAGCGTGACCTGGGGAGGGGCGGAGAGAGAGAGGGAGACACAGAATCTGAAGGAGGCTCCAGGCTCCAAGCTGCCAGCACAGAGCCCAACGCCAGGCTCGAACTCATGAACTAAATTCAAGACTTGAGCCACAGTCATACATTCAACTGAGACACCCAGGTGCCCCAATAATTCAACAATTTTATGCATTTCTCAAAGAGAAATTTAAAAGGATAATACACATGAATACATGCACACAGTTGCTGGCATGTAGGACATTGCTGTCCCCTCCCCCTCCCTTCCCTTTAATCCATCCATCTCCACCCCTCGTGCCCCATGCTCACCAATCGTGAGTTCGGGCCCCACATTGTGCTCTGTGCTGACAGCTCAGAACCTGCTTCAGATCCTCTGTCCTCCTGTCTCTCTGCCCCTCCCCCGCTGGTTCTCTCTCTCTCTCTCTCTCTCTCTCTCTCTCTCAAAATAAACTTTTAAAAAAAAATGGGCCGCTAATCTAAGATATGCTAACTTGTAAAGAATCACCACAGAATAAAGGCAGCATCCGCTTGTTAGCGTTCGGATTAAATTATTTTAACTACCTGAAAGGAAACCCCCTCCTCTTTGAGGACCCGTCTTTCAGGATTTATGGTAATTCCTACACAGCAGTTTCTCCAACTTCAAAACTAAGTTTTATTCCAAAGACTGTCCCTGTGAGCCTGCATTTAGTCCTTGGACTGCGCTTGGCCACCTGCCCGGGAAAAGGCAGGTCCGAATGAATGCATCCTGTTCCGCCAGTTCTGCCGTGGTTGTCCCAGAGCACAGAAACTTTGAGCAACAGAGCTCTTTTCCCTTACAGCCCCACACCCTTAATGTACGGTCCACGTGGGGGTCCCTTGTTGATGTCAGGAGACCTTTGTGAGTGAGGAGCTTGTCCAGGGTAAATGCCAGGGAAATAAGGTGGCCCCACTGCCACCTCTCGCCAGCACACACTCTGTTTAGACTCAATTACAGCTTTGTTGTCACCGCAAACCTGGAAAACAATTCTCACAGTTAACCCAAAGGTAGAACAGATTCGAGGTCAAGCTGCTGACAGCCACTGTAACTCCATTAGCAAGGTCTGAGATGGGTTTGGGGGCGGGGGGTGTAAGCTGCATCAAATAAAGAGTATCTTCGGTTTGCCCTTTCTCCTGCCTAATGCGAGCGCAGGAAGAAAAGTGTGTCGACTTCCAGATGGAACTCTGACTTGAAAGGGCCGATGAAGCATTAGCCAAAGCATCAGTAACCAGCTGAAGTGGCGGAGCCGGAGGTCAGCTCTCAGTGTGTGTGTTGAACTTCCCCTTAACGGGACCGTCCGTGGCGGGCTTTCAGAGCTGGAGCTCAGGTCTCGAGTGGAAGGCTCACGGCCCCCTGGGAGCGGCTTTCGGTGCAGGGCCACACGGATCTGCTCACACCTCCCCTGTTCTCAGAGCTTAGCCCTTCGGTGCAGTTACCCATGGAATTTTGTCCTGACTGTGAGAACCGGCCGAATGCATGAGAGACGTAGGACCCTATCTATTTCGCTCTGATTATTTCCTGTCCATGTAGCAGACAGAACTCTGGAATATGAATGGAAAAAGAGAAGCACATGATTCCTCCCCATATTTCTTCATAGGTTACTGTTTCATTACACCAGCAGCAACAAGCAGGAAATTCTAATGAAGTCCAGACTTGCTAGAGGCTTCTTCGGTTGGTTGTAGGCTAAACCTTACAAAGATTTTCCTAAGCATTTTGCCTGCCAGTCTCTAGGCTGAACTTTTAAGGTGTTTTGTTTTGTTTTAAGTTAATTTATTTGAGTGAGAGAGAGGAACGGGCAGAGAGCAGGAGAGAGAGAGAATCATAACCAAGCTCCACACTGTCATCGTAGAGCCCCATGCTGGGACTCTAGGCTTGATCTCAGGAATGGTGAGGTCATGACCTGAGTGGAAACCAAGAGTCTGACCCTTTAACTGACTGAGCCACCCAGGTGCCCCTGAAGTTTTAAGTTTCCAAGTTGAGTGAGATTATTCTGAGTAGTTGGTTACCTTTTTGTAACGGAGTGAGGCCTCTGAGAGCTTGTATTCCCAATCTTTTAAGTATTCCAAGTTTCTTCTTAGTGGACATGATCTCTGCCTTTCTTGCTTGAAAGCATGTGGGTTGTGCCCACACAGAGCCTCAAATGTAGAATCGCTCAGAATCATAATGGCATTTGGGGGCTCGGGTGCCGGAGTCCAGCTCCAGCAGGTACAAGGCTCCCTGAAGGATGGACGGTGTCAGCGAAAGGGAGCGAGAGAGTCTCGGCTTCTTTCTGCTCACCAGGCAGGTGTCTCTGCTCTCCAGTCAGGCATCTCTGCACTGCGGGCCGGCATCTCTGCTCTGACCAGAGAATCAGCCTTTATTATTAAACAAGTGTATGGGATACAGAACAGAAGTGGCAATTGCCTTAAACAACGATTTCTGGTGACAACTTCTTTGGCATGTAAAAATTTCCCAGAGCATAGATGGGGAGAAGACTCATGCATAATCTTTATCAATAGTGATTGAAGTAGGTGACTAGATGCTTATCACATGGGGAAGGGATCTTTAACATTTAAATACAAGGCAATGTTTTTAGCATAGTAAAGACAAGAGTTAGTTCTTTGTGAGCAGGGGTCAAGGGCCCGTTTTTTGAGGGGAAGAAAAACCGGTTTTCTTAGGAAATGTAATATTTGCTCTGATAATCGTAAAAGAAGAAACTCCTATAACAAGTTTTTTCATAAGGTACAATTCACATATTTTTAGCATAAGAACACAAGTCACTGCTGAGATCAGTCAGGCAGGCACCTTGGGGGTCAGTGCTCAAGCAGAAATTGAGTTGGGGTTGAGTGGGTGTAGATGCCAGTCACCATCTGATGATGGGAGGCCTTGCAGACCTGCCTTACTTCAGAAATGGCTCCCAGCACTCGGGGGGTGGGTAGAAGTCAAAGCAACACCACGGATCAGACCTTTAGGTTAAAGCCATCAGATCAAACGACACTGAAGTGAGGCTGCTAAGCATGATCTGGGCCCAGGATCCTCTCCTGTGCGGCTCTGGGGTCTGCGCGCTCCCTCCGACCTGGGGAGCAAGGGTTTGGTTTGCCACCTACGTTTTGTGCCTTCCTGCAGCTGGGTGCTTCTGTGCATGCGTGCCCGGGCTAGGCGAGTGTGCAGGGGTGGCCTGCGTGCGTGCACACACTGAGAAAGGAGAAAGGAAAAGGAGCAGGGAAGAGAAAGCAAGGACAGTTTAGTTGTGTTGCGGAGAAGATCGAGAACACAGGAGCCATGTTTGGGGGGTTGGAGTGGCGAGCATGGCGGTACGTGTCCTATAATCAGCCTCCCACGGTGGACCCAGGTGATGGGCTTCTGGGCTTCCGTGGTGGGACCCTACTTTGGCCACGCCCCCAGTTCCCATAGGGACACGCCACCCAGCCCCTATACCTCTCCATTTCCGCCACACTGTGCGTACCCCGGACCCTGCACCTCCCTCCCCAGATGGCCCAAATCCACTTCCAAGGTCTCTGTGGGTCGCTTCCTGAAGTCCGTGGACCAAGACTGTCCTGGGGTCATGGGCAGAGCTTCAACGCGTCACCTTGGGTGCCAGTCCGGAGTGAGCAGAGCCCCATGGAGCGTGACCCCAGGGTATGGGGGTGCAGGAGACGTTAGGAAGAGAAGAGGTTCGTTCTCTCTGCCTGTCACATGCCTGTCACTCAGCCTCCAGGGAGCCTGAGACCCCAAAACTTGTGCCCGGCCTTGCAGGTCACCATGACCAGCAGCTGGAGGGGCATAGGCGACGTCCCACAGACTGACTGGCTTCTATAGCACAGAAATGTATTTCTCACAGCTCTGGAAGCTGGGCATCTGAGATCGGGGTGCGAGCGTGGTTGGGGTTTAGGGGGGGCCCACCTCTCCTTGTAGCCTCACGGGGCAGAAAGAGTGAGCTAGCTCGAGGACCTCTGGTAAAAACACCAGCCCACTCACGAGGGCTCCATCCTGGTGTCCCAGTTACCTCCCAAAGCGCCCCCCACTCCCGCATCCAGATAGCATCACATTCAACAGAAGAATGGAGGGGTGGGGGGACACATTCAACCCATTGCAGTAACTTTTTTTTTTCCAAGTTAGGAAGATAGAACATAATTCATTTAAAACTTAACGATCAATGAAGACTTTTAACGGTTTAGGTACCTGGTAGGCAGGCCTCCATTTGTTCAAGAAAGGCAGCCTGCCCTCAGCCCCAGTGCTGTGATTCGGAGCGGGTGTGGGTTCTCCGTGCAGGATTTGGAGACCCGGGATGGGAAGAGACTTTCCAGGTCCAGAAGCCACATATCCGGGGCTGCCTTGCCGGTCCCCTGCCCGTCCATGTTCAGGGTCGCCGGGCCTCTGCTGGGGAAAGGGCAGCTTCCTCTGCTCACCGGCAGCCCACCGCATCCTGCCATGCTCTGAAGGGTTTCCCTCTCCTCCTCAGCCCCAAATATCCCCGTTTCCACTGGGGCACTGTCCAGTATGATCCTGAATGGAGGGAGTTTAGGCAGGGAGTTGAAGGTGCTCCCCAATGAGGGTAGCAGCCAGCCTTCGGTGCAACAACCCGGGAGCAGGTGCCGGAGACCAGACGCAGGAAATGGCCTTAAACTGTCACGTGCCATTCAAACGTGAGGGGGTAGCGCTGGCTCTGTGTCCCTGTGAACACATGCATCCGCCCCAGAAATGGAACAGCACCCAGGTTTGGGGGCAGGAGGAGGGCTAAGCAGAGGTGCTGCTAAACCTCCGGGAGCAGGTGGCTCTGTGGGGACCCACAGTACGCTGGGTGCTTCCCAAACTGTCCGTGAGGATGACTCGCTTTGTTTCCATTTTCAACCTGGTGCCAACGAAATACAACATAATAAAAATAAACCACAGAAGAATGACGTGAAACAGAAAGGCCGGCAAGCCACAAGCCTTAACGTCTTATTCGATGCATTGGACATACAATTTTTCTGATAAATTGCTTTTAAAAGTTTCTAAATGCCTTCCTCCTTGTTTCTCTTCTGACCTCATTACAGACCAGCCCCCGTCACAGACCACATTTGGGCAGTATTATCCTAAATGACAGGTAGAGGTCAAAGCCAGGATTTAATATATATATATTTATGATTATGAAGAATTCATTCAATTTTCAGGGGAAAAAAATCAAAGCACATCATCTTCAATTTGCTTTACTTTTCATCTGTTTTTAAGTCTTTACTGGTTAACAAGCACCCGTTTTACAAAGTTTTAGTCCTTCACTGTGTTTATACTCTGCTTTTGCTCACTGGCCCTTTGCTCACATGTACATTCTCTAGAACCCTTCCTGGGTCTGAGCCAGCTCACCCGCCACCCAGTCTAACCTGGTGGCCGTCCCACTTGCGCACTCTTCTCCCCTCTCTGCTCTGTTCCCGTTCAAGCTCTCTGAGGTGCCTGAGTGTCGTCTGCAGTCACAAATTGGTCTCCTTCCTCCAAGCGTCTGACACTTCTTACAGTACCACGTCTGTTGCCACCTGGCCTCTGGCCCCCCCACTTGTCTCTCCGGCTTAATTTCTTATTTATTTCCTCTGCTGTGACCCTTCCCATCGCACCCCCATGTGCTTCGGCTACTGAGCGCAATGCAGTTCTAGAAGGTTCTTCTCTTTCCATGCCTCCCTGCCTGGGGCTTCCATAAACTAGCCTCTGCGCTGGCACTCAGCAAATGGTAGCTATCTGCTCTTGTGGGAAACTCTGCACTTGGTTGCATTTCTCCCCCAGATATTCTTTATGACGAACTGCACTGAATTAAAACACTTTTATACAACCTTTTTTTTTTTAACATAGGAATTACTTCCCCCAAATTAGAGAGTCCAAGACTATGGACCCTTTATCAACATTGTTGCCTGTTGCAGACTTGTCTTCCAGAAAGGTTGAACCACTTTTCAGTGTCAACATTAGTAAATCCTGAATTTTAACTCAGAAATATTGTGCCAACATTGGTCTCAAAATAAGTTTTAAACTCCAGTGTACAGCGTGCTCTTATGTTTGGAAAAGCTAATGTCAGACGGATTGGCTTTCCGCTTTAGATGTTCGTTCTTCAAAGGCAAGGGCCTATCTCCCAACATTCCTTCTGAAAACAGTGGACACGTTATCAACGCATGATGGCGGCGATGTTGATGACGCCAAATCTTGATGCTGAGGGAAGCAGAAACGAAGATAAAAGCTTTGTTTGGGGAAGATGTCCCTCGTACTGTGTCCAGCAAAGGGGGAGATGAGGAGTAACACAGATAGCCAGCTCGCTGCATAAGATACGCCGAGGGTTGACCTTTGATTACGTGTCATCCCTCTTTACGGACGAAAAAACCGGAGTGCCTAGCGCTTCCATACCTTGCCCAGAGTGGTGAGTTCGTAGCGCACAGAGTGAGGCCAGGAAGCAATCCTGGGCATCCCAGAGCACCACAACCACCCTGTGACAATGCCAGGGTTAGCGTCTGCCCCTGCCCAGCTTGAGGGCATAGTTCTTCTGTGGGGTTCTTCAGCAGCCATCATTGGGAGGGTTGTGACTACTCTAGAAAAGTTACAAGTTCAATACAAATAACTTTATTTCTGAGCTACTGGAGAGTGGATCCCCACCAGATGCCCGAATACAGCAGACCAACTCCTCACCGCAAGGTCGGGCTTCTGCATAATCACAACGAAACTCTCAGGATGGGGATGTCAGCGCTGATACATGACTGCCATGCCTCCGTGAAACTCCGCTGATAGGTCCCCATTTGTCTCTGGGAATGTCCTCTGGAATGAAAGGATCTGGCTGGGACTTGAACCTTGCAGTGGCCGTCTTATCTCGAGTCTCCTTCAGCCCAGAGCAGCACCTCAATCCTTCTCCCATTCTCATAACCTGGACCCTTTGAAAACTACAGCCCATCATTTTGTGGAACATCCTTCAATCTCGATTTGTCTGATGTTTCTACATGATTAGATGAACAGTGTGCATTTTTTTTTAATTGTGGCAAAGTACATCTGACAAAATTTACCATTCTTAACCATTTTTAAACATTTTTCTTTTAAAGTGTATTTATTTAGTTTTGAAAGAAAGTGAGTGGTAGAGGGGCAGAGGGAGGGGGAGAGGGAGAAAATCCCAAGGAGGCTCCCAGCTGTCAGTGCAGAGCCCCCCTCCCTATCCAATCAAGAGTCGTGTGCTTCACCAGCTGAGCCACCCAGGCACCCCAACTGTTTTTAAATGGACAGTCCAGGGGCGTCTGGGTGGCTCAGTCGGTGAAGTGTCTGACTTTGGCTCAGGTCATGATCTCACGGTTCATGAGTTCGGGCTCCGCGTTGGGTTCTGTGCTGACAGCTCAGAGCCTGGAGACTGCTTCGGATTCTGTGTCTCCCTCTCTCTCTCCCCCTTCCCCACTAGTGCTCTGTCTCTCTCTTTCTCTCAAAAATAAACATACATTAAAAAGTAGGTTTTTTTAATGGACAGCCTGGTTGTGTTAAGTTGTGTAAAAGTGTGCTTTTGTGAGTGTCCTAGATGTTTCAGCAGGCAAGAGCATGCCCCCCCCCATCTTCTCCCTGGTATCATCCCGCAGCCCTTTGCAGGTACCTTCCCAAGGTATTTGTCATGTGACTTTGTGTGCCACTGTGGGTCTGCTCCCCGCCACCCCCCCCCCAGAAAGATACTCTCTTAGGAAGGCCTGGCACGTAGTAGGTATGTAATCAGTGATGACATAGTAAAGCAAATACTTGGGGGAAATTATAAAATAGAGAGTAATTTGATCTTCCAGGAGCATAAGAATGTACCCAAACTGATGTCACTGCAGAGTAAATCAGTGCTCCGTGAAGTCTTTATTGATTTTTAGCCAAACTGTAACCTTAAGAGATTACCCCTGAGGGACATGGAGCAGGGCGATTGTTTTATGTGCTTTCATAATGGAATTCACAGAGCATTCAGTCAGATTTCCTTCAAGTGCTGGTTCTGCGTGACCTCACAGAAAATATGAGGCCGATCTGGGAGTGCCCCACTTCAGCTGACATGCTTCCATTAGAGAAAATGTACTTGAGTGCAGCACAGCCTGGAATTTTCTGGGCAGGTTCCTGAATTGGAAAAGGTAGGGATCTTGGGCCTTTTAAGGAGCCTAGTCCCTGAATCCTCGGTGACTGTGGGAAATGGGTCAACTCTTCGGAACAGTAGGACTATTGTGCCCCCGCACCCACAACATGGGGCCAAGACTGACAGAATATCTTTGCGTTAAAATTCAGATGTCCTTGGCATTGACACTGTGTATTAGCTTCTCTTCCTTTTGTACACCTATTACTCAAGTAACTAATTTCTATGTGAAATAATCCGGAAAGAGGTCACCCTTCTCCAGAAAGCACTCGGTACTTTGCTATTGTGCTTTTAGGCGTTCAACCAGCTAGGAAAACCAACAACAATATTTTTAACTCTTGGAAGATAAAACTATTCAAATGTATTTTTGTTCACCTACGGAGCATCAGAACGCTATTTAAAATCAACAGGGTATGAGGGTAGGTCTCTATTTCTGACATCGCAAACAGTCCAGCCAGGCTTACGGATATGCTTTGGGGATTATTTTCCTTTGTACTAAAAATAAAAGTTTTAAAATAACCCACTTGCCAAGAAGAGTTTCTTGGTGCTGGAGAAAAGGGCAGAGATTGGGAACTTTTATCCTGTATTTATACCGATCACGATGTCAGCACAGCATTAGTTTGTAAGGACAGGTCCTTCCGCCCCCCCTCCACCTCACCCCCGAAAATGGAGTGTTCCTACGAAAACGTTCGTAATCTTAAGTGGCGTGAAGCAAAGAAGCAGTTATCATTAATTTATATGGAAAAGTGTCGAGCGTTTCCAGACCCCCAAAACTCCATTCTCTTTGGGTTTTCTTTTCTTAGGACGCATCTTTATAAAAGATGCGCAAAATCCATCAAGATAGAGCACATGTGCTTGGAGACACAGTTCAGCGCTCCAGGGGCTAATTGCGGAGATGCTGGGTGTGGTCCCTGGGGAAGGCGCTTGGGGGCGCCACTCTCGTAGCTCAGGGGGCGCTCTGCCTCTTTATGACTTGCTGCAAAACCAAAGCTGAATGCTGTCTTCTGCTAATTTTGCCTTCTTTCATAGAAGTGAAAGTCCTCCTCAGATTTTTTTGGTTGAGGGAAAACAGGTACTACATAGGTCTTTGCTAAAAGCAGAGGGCCAGAATGCGAACTTTCGAGAAGTAGGGTATACATCGCTTTGCCGGACATTAGTCTTATTTATTCTTTTATTTCGCCACTAATTCTCCATTTACATTCCCCCAGGCTCTTCCTGCATTTCCCCAACAGACGTAACATTCTTCTGATGTCTTTGTGAAATCGTGTCAATATTTCCTTTTTTTAACACACTATTTTCTTTGTGTTGCCACTTCAACCAAATGTTCTTCTGGTACATCTTAAACTATTATATTAACTATTAAAATTATTAAAGAATTGCAAAATAGTTTCCATTATAAAACCCTATTTTAATCATTTAAAACTTTACAGCAATCCTCTTAGAATGATATTTTCCAGTCATGGAGGTCCCACAAAAGTCAACAACCTTGAGATGAAGATCAGTCTGGATATCCACCATTTGTTTCTGTTCTTTTGCCTCAATTTTCATTCATATTCTCTGTTTCCTGTTTATTCTAAGTGTGGAACACGGAGAAATGATAAAGGAAGATCCTGCTGATGTGCAGAACAGTTTGCTGAAGGAGCTTTAAAACTTGCCTTCAGGGCTCCTCGGTGGCTCACTGGTTAAGCAACCTGACTCTTGATTTCCGCTTGGGCCATGACCTCGCACTTTATGAGTTCGAGCCCCACATCTGGCTGCGTGCTGACAGCGCAGAGCCTGCTTGGGATTCTCTCTCTCTCTCTCTCTCTCTCTCTCCCCCTCTCTCTGCCCCTCCTGTGTGCTCTCTCTCAAAATAAATAAACTTTAAAAAATAAAATCAAATAAAATCTGCCCTCTCACAGATCCTTTCCCAGGCGTCTCCTTCCTCACGGGCACATTCATGGGGGTCTGCGTCTGTGCCAATATATGCCTCGCACTCAAGACTAAAGCCATATGCTTGTTAGTCATAAATCGCGCAACCGCTATTACTCACATAGGCAGAGTCTATATCAGAGTGCTCAAACATACGTAGCATCTGACTTCTTGCAGTCAAAGATAAATTGGGGGGAAATTTTTTTTTTTTTTTAGTGATCTTAACCCGATCTCAGTTCAGAGCCCGAGACCTGAATGAGCTCACCAGTGTTCCTGTTAAGGAGTGTTGACTGACTCAGCACTGTAATCTGAGGGCACGTCCACGTCCCCAAACCGTCCCATTTCGGTACTATCTCGGGGATTTACAGGAAGGCATGCTTGGGTACAGCCGTCTTGGGTCACAGGGAGAGGGCATGCACACTCCTGTAGACTCTGCTGGTTGTGAGCTGCATGACCTTGGGCAAGTAATCTGAGCTCCCCACGCCTCATTTCTGCCAAGGTAAAGATAAGAATGCCTTTCCCTTTGTCCTCTCGAAGGGTTTCGGGGAAACTCAAATGAGTTAATCCATTTGAAAAGACCTTGAGGACCACAAAGCATCGGTTGACTGTAACTTAGAGTCATCATGTCAGAGCAGGCATAATAGACTAGAAGTATCTGAGCCACATTCTCAGAAGAACATCAGGACCTTCCGTGGGACCTAGTTCCGTGTATTGGAAGGACTTAATCCGCTGGAACAAGGGGATATTTGAGAGCGTGGCATTTAAAGCACCGGGCTGATGAGACCATGACCATCAGGACATTGGTGCACCTGACAAACAAGCCCTTTCTCTTCTTGCTTGCCTGTGAAATTTACAGAAACACCCACATAATAGGATTCCTCACGGAGCTTGTGCTTGTCTGAACTCATTTATGAGCATATCGGTCTTTACCCAGAACAAACAGGCTTTAATGAAAGTTCTTACAGAAAGAACCCTGTGCTATGAATCAAACAGCCTGTATTAAACTTCCTGATGCTACTTAATTTGTCAGACAAGTTTCTTTTATTTTTTTTTTCCCAGTCCTGGCCTTGTTCTGAATTTTCCAGCGATTCCTGGAATAAGTAGGCTATGTTCGCCTTCTCACAATTTCCAGTGACTCTGATGGGAGTTTCATACAGCTGGGTTGACAGCCATTTATCCTTTTTTATTATGATGATTCTTTGGAAGCCTGTTTTTAGGGTCCAGGTAAAATGTTTTTATAGCGCTCCATTAGCTTAGATTTTAATACACTTGAGTGTTACTGTCTCTGCCTGCTCTCCGCCCTCGTTTCCATTACATAAGCTGAATCACATTCCTCAGGATTGTAATCTTTCCCATCTCTGTGATTGTCCTTTTGGACGCTCTGGATTCGGGGTGCTGGGGCTGAAGGATCCTTTACCATTGACTTTGCAACACATGAGACCGTGATCTGGGGAGATGGAATGTTCTGCCTAGTGCGGCTCAGCTTGTTTTTGCCAAAGCTGGGGCTAGAAACCAGACCCACCTCCTGGACCAGCATCCCATCTAAGATGCCATGCCTCCTTGGAAAGCCAGACTAAAACCTCTGCTATTCAGAAATCTTTAGACAGCCGAGCTTTCTGTAGAGAAGGCTATATAACAATTTAGTTGTTAGAAGTTTAATATTTAATCATTTTGAGATCAGTGTCTAAAATGGACAATCGAGCGGCGCCTGGGTGGCTCAGTCAGTTAAGCGTCGGATTCTTGATTTCAGTTCAGGTCATGGGCTCAGGGTTGTGGGATCGAGCCCCACATCTGGCTCTGTGCTGAGCATGGAGCCTGCTTAAGATTCTCTCTCTCCCAGGGCACCTGGGTGGCTCAGTCGGTTGAGTGTCTGACTTCAGCTCAGGTCATGATCTCACGGTTCGTGGGTTCAAGCCCTGCGTTGGGCTCTGTGCTGACAGCTCAGAGTGTGGAGCCTGCTTCCGATTCTGGCTCTGGCTCTCTCTGGCCTTCCCCTGCTTGTGCTCTGTCTCTCTGTCTCTGAAATAAATAAACATTGAGAAAATTAAAAAAAAAAAAATTCTATCCCTCTCTGCCCCTCCTGCTTGCACTCTTTCTCTAAAAAAAAAAAAAAAGAACTGTGCCTTTCCATCAGTCGTATTTGAGACCACAGATACCTCCTTGACAGCTTGAACTGTCAGCATACTTTGCCACCAGCTATGATGGATCGTTCTTCACTATTTTAAGAATTTGTGTTAGCCTGGGTACAATTTCATTGTCACCTTTCTTCAGATCCTGACTCCGAGTCAAACATCCAAGGGAATTCAGCATGATGCGTAACCCCCGTTCCTCGTCTGTACAAGAGAGACAGTGCCTCTCTTACAGAGCAGCTCCAGGATAAAAAGAGGGAGCGTGTGCGGCGTACCTGCCTTGGAACCCGGGAGACAGGGAGCTGTCACGGTCTCGACAGCTGCTGCCGGCCATCGTCCTCACCATCGTCACTGACGTTATTTGCCAAGTCTTCCAACGTCACTGCCCCTTTCTCGTCTTTTAAGTACGGTCAAATGTGAACGTTGTGTTAGTGTTCACGATTTTTTAGAATTTTCAGAAAATTTAAGACCTACCACCTGTACTCCCTAACATGCATGTTTATATGTCCTTTGGCCTCGTGGCTTGCACCCCCCTCCCCGCCCCCGCTGCCCGTGGCCTGGATGGTTGAAGCGGGATGCCGGGCTTTCAAAGTGTTGGGTTGGGTTTTATTTCTGGCCTTCCTCTTGAGTCACTCTCTCCACATGATCTTCCTCCATCTTTTCGTGGGTGAAATTAGAATATCCAGGTTGCCACCGCCACACCTGGTTGGATTGTTGTGCGAGTCAGGAGCCGCTGCGTCCCCAGTGGGCTCCAGGAACGAGCTGTGTGCGCGCTAAGGGGCTGGTCGAACGGCATTGCCCTTTGATGGCTCTGGTGTGGGCCTCACGGCTTCACATTAAAGCGCCATAAAGTGGGGGCGCCTGGGGGGCCCAATCAGTAAAGCACCTGACCCTTGATTTTGGCTCCGGTCAGATCCAGCCCAGCTTCAGGATCTGCTCCGACAGGGCGAAACCTACTTGGGATTCTCTCTCTGTCTCTCGTTTTCTCTCTCTGTCTCTCTCAAAATAAACAAATAAACACTTTAAGAACAGGATAAAAAAGAAGGTATCATAAAGTATCCAAATGTCTCGGCAGCAGTGCAGGGAAAGCATCCTTCTGAGCGTGGCCCTGCGACCAGAGGTCACGTGACAGGCCCGACCCAGGTCTGTTACCCAGCAGGAACCAGAAAGTTCCATACTTCTCGGCCCTCCTCCAAAGGTGAGCTGAGATATTTCTCTGCTCATGTTCTCCAGTGTTTTGAAATGCGTTCTCAGTATTTTCCCTACTGACTGTACTGGCAGTAATTGCAGGAGGAAAGCAACTCCAAGAGAATCCTGTTGTATACGTTCAGTGTCAGAGGATGAAATTATTCATCAGAGACCTCACTCCCTTGAAAAAGTGTTAAAAATTAAATTACATATATTCACCTTGTGTGAATTCTACATTTTGTTATGAAAACGATCTTACATGTAATGTTTTTGTAGAATTTGTACAGAGTGCTGATTTTATCTTATTTTTTAATTTTTTTATGTTTGTTTTTTTTGAGAGAGAGAAAGACAGAGGGTGAGCGGGGGAGGGGCAGAAAGAGACAGAGACACAGAATCCAAAGCAGGCTCCAGGCTCTGAACGGTCAGCACAGAGCCCGATGCTGGGCTCAAACCCACAGACTGTGAGATCATTCCCTGAGCCGAAGTCGGCCGCTTAACTGACTGAGCCACCCAAGCGCCTTGCTGATATTTTATTTTAAATCCCTTACCAATTCTTAACCTTTTTTTATTTGCCTTCTAACTCTTTAGAAATAATTTTTTGGGGAGCCTGGATGGCTCAGTGGGTTAAGCGTCCCACTTCAGCTCAGGTTGTAATCTCACAGTTTATGAGTTCGAGCCCCGTGTCGGGCTCTGTGCTGACAGCTCAGAATCTGGAGCCTGCTTCCAGTTCTGTGACTGCCTCTCTCTGTCCCTCCCCTGCTCGCGTGCTCTCTCTCTCTCAAAAATAAACATTAAATTTTTTTAATAAAAATAATTTTTCATCTATGCAGTTTTTCAAATGCGTACAAAAGCAGAGAAGATGATCTAACCGAGGAACACAACTTACACCCACTCTCAACAGTGATCAACACGTGCAGTCCCCTTCCCATCCTCACACCACGGCGTAATTTTAAACATACTTCCAGGTATCCTATTACTTCAACTGTATGCATCCCAAAGAGATAAGAACTCTTCTTTTTTTTTTTTTAAAGTACTTTTTAAATATCAGATATTCATTCTGCGTTCGAATTCCCCAAATGCCTCATGAATCTGTCTTTAGAATCAGTGTGTTGAACCAGAATCCGAATCAGATGCATCTGTTGTGTTTGGTTGGTCTGTTTCTTATGTTTCTTAATATGCGGGTTCACCATCCACAGTCATTTGTATTTGAAGACACTGGGTCATTTGTCGGGGAGAATGTCCCGCAATGCAGAAGCAGAGACTGCATCCCGTTAGCACTCGGTAGCACATCTCTTTATCCCTATGTGTGCTGTAAACTCATAGGTTTGGGAGGTTGGTCAGAATCAGAGTGTTCTGTTTGTTGTGCATTTATTCACGCAAAGCATCCTGATATTGATACTGCCGTGAGCAGAGGGGTGCGTAATGCTTGGTTGTCTCTCCTTCCGCGTGTCAGATTGATCCTCCCCTGGATTACAGAGTGGCCGGTCTGATCCAGCTTATAAAATTCCCCACCAGCTTTTCATCTGATGCTTTCAGCACCCAGTGGATAACTCATTCTGAAAGATTTTCCAAAATTCCTCAGAGGGTCTTAGAAATACTCAGTGATTTCTAATAAAAGAATGATCATCAGGGGAATATTCAGGCAATTCATTCTTTCAGGCAACAGGATGGTTCAAAACATTTTCACATTTTTATAGGGGAGCACGTACTTTTCAGGATGCTAACTAGAAAAATAAAGTTAATTCTAACTCTCAAAGAAAGAAGGATGAGAAATAATTACTCAAGGGTTGGCTTGTTTACTCTTCTCATAAATCCCAACTAAAGATTTGAAATGTGCATTGTTTCCAAGATTTTTAAAAATGTTTATTTAATTATTTGGGGGGGGGTAGAGAGGGAGCACATGAATGGGGGAGGGGGGCAGAGAGAGAGGGAAAGAGAGAGCCTGAAGCAGGCTCTGCACTGTCAGCACAGAGCCCGACTCAGGGCTCCATCCCATGAACTGTGAGATCATCACCTGAGCCGAAATCAAGAGTCAGACACTTAACCAACTGAGCCCCCTCCTCCAAGAATTTTTTTTTTTAAGAGAACACAGCGGTTTTAAAACCTTTGTCTCCCTTAAAGCACCAGCAAGTCAAGGCAGCTTAAAATACTCCATATTCCTTTTGGTAATACTGTAAAAAAAAAAAAGTTGGTGGTTAACCTTTGAAATGCCCCTTTAAGTGAAGCCTAACGGTGCACCGTCTCATAGAGTAGGTGCATCTACACTGCTTCTAATCCTCTTTGTACCCTAATCACACTTCCTAATTTCAGACCTCCCTTTGGTTCTGAAAAGATTTTTGCTTTGTAGCGTATTTGTTTCGTTACACATAGAACTGATGCTGGAGCTGAATGAATTCAGTGAGTTTTTGATCACGAGTCCAGCATGCGCTCTGGTCATATCTACCAGAGTGTATGGCGATGTCCTTCAGAACCCAAAAGCATTGGCCCGTTGCATGAATTTATGGCCAAAAGTTTATTTAGGACCTACAGTCAAGACTTTAAAATTCCGTGTCGGTTTCAGGGCTTTATATATCATTCCACTTTTTATGTGGAATAACCTTCATCCGAATCACTTCAGGAAATGAGAGAAGTAGGCTATGGTTATGAGTCAGACGTGGAAAACTACAGCATGGAATGAATTAGTCAGAAGAAGGCCTTCGGTGGCCAGCGTGAGCTGTGTGCTCTCAGGAAGTGGTGTGACTTTCCATGATTTTATGTACTGTAAATCATGTGGCATAATGCTCCAAGACACCTGGAGTCTTTTTTTTTTTTCAGTCGTATTTCTCGAGATAAAATGGGAAAGCAGTATAGTCCTTTCAGGAGCTGGCTGTCCCTATAGTCACCTCGAATGGATTTCCACCCATCCCCCTGGGATAAGACAGGGACATTCACCCCCACGGCCCTTAGGGGCACAGCTGGGTCAAGATCTAAAAGCAATTGGCCTTGACGGAGTCACATTACAAAGGGAGAAATCTGACTCTTTCTTTTGTTTCTAGTACTTTCTCCCCAACCTCAGGTCTTGCAGGCTTGTACAAGCATGCCCTTTGTGGTTTCCAACCCCAGAGATTCCTCCGGCCCGTGTTGTGTGTGTTGAGAAAGGCACTCGGAGATTCAGAATGGGGCAGTGTGTTCTAGCCTTCTGTCATCCCGTTAAGGAGGAAAGAAAACCTTATGGAAATACAGTGGATTGAAAGTTTGAGTCATGTAAGGTCTGGAAAACGGTATCACTCGAGGAAAATGCTGAACATATGCCGTTGCCTATTAAAACTGCACACGGAGGGAGATAAGTTTGTGGTTTTTTGCAATACAAGTCAAGTAATCAAGTCACCCCTTCCCTGTTTCTTAGGCTTGACTGCTTGATAAGTACATACAGCATTTAATCATTATAGCTTGGGAAATATATATATATATGTAGAGAGAGAGTGCTAGGCAGGGAGAGGGGCAGAGGGAGGGAGAGAGAAACTTAAGCAGCCTTCACGTTCAGCGTGGAGCCCAATGCGGGGCTCGATCCCATGACCCTGGGATCATGACCTGAGCCGAAATCAAGAGTTGGACACTCCACCACTGAGCCACCCAGGCACCCCTGTACATCTGTGTATATTTTAACCAGCACATCTAATGGGAGGATTCAATAAGAGAGGAGCCTATCTGTGGCCATTCACACTCCTCATTCAACATCAATGAAAGTCTAGTTGACTCTGACGTCCTTGGCAACCCGGTAAACATTTCTCTGGAAGAATCCTGCAAACCAGGTTTGCCTTGTTTGCCATTTGTGGCAATCTGGCAAGATTCCTATGGAGAATTATTGGTCCACAAGCTATCCGAGGACAGTTTAATGTTCTTGTCACATGGGATCACTTAGCAATGAAATGGTAATCAGCACAACCTTCCTCCCCTCTCACCCTAGACCAGTGCTTCTCACCCCTTACTGTGTGCCATGGACCGAATGTTTGCGTCCCCCTTCCCTCCGGAAATTCACATACATTGAATACGTTGAAAGGCAGGGTCTTTGGGGGTGATTAAGTATGAGGGCAGAACCCCCATGAATGAAATCCGTGCCCTTATCGGAGAGACCCCGGAGGGCTCCCTCTCCCCTTGTCCCACGTGATGACCAGTGAGAAGACAGCCGTCTGTGAACCAGGAAGGGCATTCCACTAGACACCAGATCGGCTAGTACCTTGACCTTGGGCTTCCCACCCTTCAGACAGGAGGTTGTTTATAAGCTGCCAGTGCGCACAGGTGACCCGGGAACCTGGTTAACATGCAAACTGTACTTGGGTAGATCGCAGGCGGGACCCAGCCGTTCTGCATTTCTCACAAGCTCACGGGTGATCCTGCGCTGCTGGCTCGGGGCCACCCTGCGAGAATCCAGGCCGTCCTGGCCAGTGCTGTATAAACGAGCTGGGTCTGCAGAGTTAGCGAGGAGCCACACCTTGCCGCCCAACACTAGTATGTACAGAGCCCTTGTGCGTCTGTGACCTGAAGTCTCTTTATGTCACAATACACCACGATACCACCACCCCCAGCAGGACCAGGAAGCACCCCGGGATGGAGGAACCCTCATAAGCCCAAGGCCTGAGCCCCCTGCTGGCCTTCCCAACTAGCATCTCAAACCCTGTTTCATCCTCTGAGCACATGGCTGTGTGCCCCAGATTCTGCCAAGCCCTTGGAAAGTTCTGGTAATTCCCTCCCTTTCTCCGTTGACTAAACTCATGCTTAGAATGAGGACAATGTCTACAACTATTGGTCATCCAAATCTCCTCACGGGACCCACAAGACCTACACTTAAGCATCCCTTCTAAAAACTTGTTACACACACCCCCTGTCTTTATCCTCTGACACGCAGGGAAAGGGCTCAGAAAGTTCAGAAAGGTAGTAAGAGATTTCAACTTCACCAACCAAGGGGGCGATGCTGGACGTTCTGCGAAGGAAGGTCTAAGAGATTTATGAATTCTTTAAGGCTGATTTAAAGAAAGAATCCAGAAAGAATGTTCACAAGGGGAGTATCCCAGCCCGGAAATGTGCGCTGCTGCTGTATTTCAGAACCACCCGTCATCAGAATATGGGGTTGGACCAGCCTGGAGCCTCCTTAAGCCAACGTGACCGGCTGATTTCCACTGCCTCTATCCCCTACTAGTCTCAGTGGAAGCAGGTTAAATCTTTAACCGGTGATTTTAGTACCATGGAATTTGCAAATAAACCAGCCAATCGACATCATTATTTTAAGATCCGAGGAAATATGATTCAGGATTTGTCATTATTTTTTCCAAGGAAGAAACTGGTATAGAGATTTTTCGGGACGGGTAAATTTCTGTGACTTTTCCAGTGAGAAGGCAGCCGGGCTGACCTTTCATAAACTGTCTGAAAAGAAACAGTGTTCAGAATGTAGGAGTAAAAATAGCCACCAGCGGCATGTGTATGTCCTTGGTGGTTTCCCTGAGTGTAATGGGCGCCTCTGAAAGCCTTTCCACTGTTTTCTCTGGGTCTTTGTTTAGAGGCAAAAAACAAAGACCATTCCAAATGGTTGCCCACGAATGTGGTGTTGGAAAAGGTGAGTTTTACCACTATCAGAGCTGCTCCTCTTACTTTATCAACATCAGAGCTGTGTGTGGTTTTTCATCCACGAAGGACAGACTTTCAGTGTGGTGCTGGGTGATGGCAGGATGCAGAGCCCATCAGATACGCCATAAAGCTCTGCCCACACCACCAAACTTCTCAGGGGCAGCTGGGTATGCGTTCCAGTGGTGGACTGGAGCTATGGTTACATTCCTAGAGAGTTCTTGAAAACATTAAGGCAAACCGTAGGCGGGAAACCTGTGCTCTGCAGAGTCCTTATGTGAGGATGTCGGTGTAAGAGCTCTTGTTCGGGATGGGTACATTTTATATTTCACATACTCTTAGAGTCGAGGTTGTATTAGGTTCCTGTGGAGTGGGCAGGAGGACTTAAACAGCAGACATTTATGCTCTCACAGTTCAGGAGGCTGGAAGTCCAAGTTCAAGCTGTCAGCAGGGATGGGTTTTTTCTGAGGCCTCTCTCTCCCTGGCTTGGAGAAGGCTGCTTTCTCTCAGCAGTCTTTCTGATGTGGGTGCAGGTCTGGAATCTCAGCTCAGAAGAATTGCAACAACAGTAACAATTCTCTAAGCACTAGTGTGGGCCACTGGAGATGGAGATTTTCTATAGAAATACACTCAGGTGTTTTATAGAGATCAGGGTGGACCCTGGCCACTTAGGAGCCTTGGTTGTGCTTCCTCGATTCTGACTTGCTCCTCCCACCCTGCCCGCCACTGCAGGAGCATCTGGGGGAGGGCTGTCAGGGTCACACGTGGATTCTGTGTTCAGCAGCTCCTGGACTCCGTCTGGCTGGCCAGGGCCCCCTGCAGGCTCATCGGCTCCTCAAGGAACCCTGGTGGAGTCTGTTCTGGGCCCCGGCACCTGGCACAGCCCATGCCTGCCCTGTAGTAGATAGTCAGTGAGTGGGTGAATGAGCGAATGAACGAACGAACAATGGCAAAGCAGCTCACTCCCGCCCGCACACGGCAGTATTTCAGAAGGTCAGCAATGAAGGCTGTGGCCCTCCTGCCAGTCCCCCGTCCTTGGGCTCCCTGGGGTAGAGGCTCTGCCAGGGTAGGTGCCACCAGTGGAGTGAAACCTCATTTGCTTTATGGACAATAGAAACAAGGCAGGAATTGTGCAGCCCCACGCTAACCTGGACTCGAGGGGACCAGCACCACCCCGGCTGTGAGTGTTAATCTTCCAAGCTTACCTCCATGACTTGTCATTTTGGTGCCTTTTGGTGAGGCACCCCCCCACTAATGCCGCTTTTGAACCACCGCAGCAAATCATCTAGTAGATCCATGTCCCAACTCGAAAGCATATCAGCCTGTCACCCGGACCACCACCAGGTTGGGAAATGAACACTGCTCTAAAGAAGCCACAGCAATAAATCTGGAAAGTCATAGGCTGTCCTAGAAAGCGCCTACCTTCTTGCACGCAGGCTGCCACCACCACAGCCACCGGCCATCTGACCGCCTTCTGCCCGGTGCCTTCCAGGGTCGCTGCCGGCCTGGGTCAGAGCGCGCTGGGCCCCCGACAGAGCGTGCTCGGCAGAGCGCCTGAGTCGCTGGCCGGGGACAGGCAGCATCCCATCTTCACGGAGGATGGAGACCACAGAGAGCAGGAGTAACAGAAGGTAGATGAAAGAGAACCTCAGACATGACTGGTCACATCTCAGCATCCAGCAAACAAAACCTCCCAACTCCTTCTGGGTGGCTGACGGCCGCCAGCCAGCTGGCAGTGCAATTTAGCAAAATCATCCAAACTACACAAAAATCAGAAGGAAACACACAAAATAAGTGCAGACAGGAAAAGCATGCATTTCTCTGTCATTGCTTAATACCTGTCCCAGTCCTTCCCTTGGATTTGCAATGTAACTTAGGGGAAATCACGTTATCTAGGTGGCTTTCAGACAGAATTCACCATTCTTCAGCCGGCACATTTTGCACCAGACAGTACTAGATTTACAGATATAAAAGTTAATAACCGCTACAAGGGGCACCTGGGTGGCTCACTCGGTTAAGGGTCCAACTCTTGGTTTCAGCTCAGGTCATGATCTCACGGTTTCGTGGGTTCGAGCCCCGCACGGGGCTCTGTGCTGGCAGTGCAGAGCCTGCTTGAGATTCTCTGTGTCTCCCTCACTCCCTGCCCCTCCCCCACTCGCACTGTCTCTGTCTCTCTCAAAATAAATAAAATAAACTTTTAAAAACTCGCCTTTGAAATGATCATGAACAGTGTTTTTCAGTTATTGTAGTATTTCTTACTATTTTAAGCAAACTATCAGTTTATGACGATACAGTTAAAGACAGAGATTTTCAAAGTATTATAATGACTTTAAAATTATATCTCAAATAATGCTGTTTTTAAAAGTACCATACTTGGAGCACTTGGATGGCTCAGTCGGTTAAGTGTCCAACTTCGGCTCAGGTCGTGATCTTACGGTTCATGAGTTCCAATCCTGCATTAAGCTCTATGCTGACAGCTCAAAGCCTGGAGCCTGCTTCAGATTCTGTGTCTCCCTCTCTCTCTGCTCCTCCCCCACTCATGCTCTGTCTCTGTCTCTCTCTCAAAAATAAATAAACTTAAAAAATATTTTAAATAAATAAAAGTACCATACTTATATTTGGAAAATTTTGATATTGCAGAGAATTTTAAATCCTGAGCATGAACGCACTTGACATTTTAAAAATCATTTTTAGCCTTTTGAAAACTCTACTTTCCCAATTTAAAATTTTTTTAAGCTTTATTTATTTTTGAGATAGAGGGAGAGCACATAAGCCTGGGGAGGAGGGGCAGAGAGAGAGGGAGAGGCAAAATCTGAAGCAGGCTCCAGGCTCTGAGCTGTCAGCACAGAGCCCGACGTGGGGCTTGAATTCACAAACCACAAGATCATGAGCTGAACTGAAGTCCAGGGCTTAACCAACTGAGCCACCCAGTACCTGAAGATGGCTGCCTTCTTGCTGTGTTACCCACAGGGCAGAGCGAGCAAGCCCTGGCCTCCCTTCCTCTCCTTGTAAGAACACTAATCCCATCTTGGCGGGGGGGGGGGGGGTCCCATCCTCATGGCCTCAGGCGGACATCTAATTACGTCTCAAAGGCCCCACCTCATAAGACCACCACCACCGTGGGAGTTTGAGGCTCAACATATGAATTTGGGGAGGACACAATTCAATCCATAGCTGTGAGAAAGACTTAATTTATCTCATTTTCTTGCCCTTTTTACTTTTTCTGTTGGGACTCTTTTTTTCCAAATTCTCTATCTCCTAGGGGCTCTTTGCCTGCATGACAGGATTTGGGGGTGGCGGGGAACAGAGAGGGATGTGTGGCATGTACAGAGCATTAGGCCTGCTAGGCACCAGTAGGCTCTCCTCTTGGCTCCACTGAAAACGCCCTTTCTCTTGGGTGCACTTCGGGGGACGGGGTCCCTGTGCTGGGGTTCAAGCTCCCGACACTCCCTGGCCCTGGGGGCCTGAGCCATTCCTTGATTCTACTACCTGTTGCTTCTGGAGAGAGCATGGCTGCAGCCTGGTGGAATCCTTCTGTGACCCTTTGGGTTCCAAAGAAAACACCCCGATAATCCACTGTCTTTGTTCACTGTGTGCATGGACCCCAAAACAGCTTTTGGGAAGTGTTTGTTCGTGCAGGTCATTTTTAATAAGTCATGCCGTTATGACTCATCATTTTCTCCACCTTTTTCATTTTCCAGATACAACATAGTCAAGCAACTTCTACCTTTCCTGTTTCCCCTATTCATGGGAAAAACACACTGTCTTTCCATGTCTCAAATGGAATGGAGCCTTTCTTGTAAAATAGACATCTCAGGGAAAACCCCACTGCCATTCTTAGCCTACTTCCTCCTATTCTTTGGTTCCTGGTACAGTGGAGGTCGCTGTGCTCTCTGACTTCTACTTTCTGCTCTGGGAGCAGTAATAACTTATTTGCCTATTAGTATTTGAGAATGTCGTGTTTATCTGCAAACCACAAAGACAGCTTTGCTTTTAAGCTACAGTGAGTGTTCTTTCCTGTGAGCGTTTATGGTATGTTTTTTGCATCAGCTTCTGAAATAAGTGGTCATTGCACGCCTGGCTGACCACACATTAGCACCATTATTGGGACTTTTTGAATAACTCGATACTCAGTTACACCGGTCAGTGACTTTAAGTTAAAAGCTCTTTAGTTTGAAACAAAGAAACGGTTTTAATGTCTACATTTAAAAAAAAAAAAAAAAAGGAAAAGAAAAAAAATTAATGATTAAGGAAGAAACAGCAAACAAGTACACAGAGTCAGTGTTTTTAGGTCATTTCCTCTTAAAGCCAACATTTAATAAGTCCGAAAAGTTCTTAGGGCCAAAGGTTAGTAGGTCTACTGGCAAATGTTTGGACGCAGAGATTGCTATTAGGCGGAATTTGGGGGCTTGTGTCTGTGGGGTTTTTTTAATAGGAAAAAAAAAAGACCTTTCACCCCACGTGACTGCTAACCATTTTCTGAGTCACAGAGACCCTTTGCTGTTAGCCATTTTATTTCTGTAAATCACTTTCTGTAAATCACTTTCTCTCGTCCTTCAGATGCTCAAGAGCATGTTGTATCTCTGAAGGATTTCATTTTATTCAAGACCCACTGAAATCTTTCAACATTTCTGTCTGTGTTTTTCAACGCAGACGATACCTTCTTTGGACCCATATGAAATGACATGTTTTAAAGGAGCCCTAGATGAAAGGAGGCCACCCCTTCCTTTGAACGAGAAATTAACTGAACGTAGGAATGCGTTGGCGTGCTGGGGCTATTCTTGGCGTGTCAGAACAAACCGGCGTCATCTTGGATCCCTGAGCTGTCTCCCCAGGGGCGCTTGAGAAGCCATGGAGACCTCCTTCCGGATCACAGCAATGGTGGCCGGTGAGCTGCTGGCACTTGGCAGGTGAGGCCCCTCGTCGTGATAAGCATTCTAGAGTGCAAAATACAGGGCCACACAAGGAAAAGTGATTTCATCCCAAACATGGTTAGTGTAAGTACTGGGAAGCACTGGGAGAAATCCCAGGCTCAAAAAATTGGGATGTAAAACATCTTCCCCGTCAGGCTCATCTTCCTCTTCTACACAAGAGCAAACTGGACACAAACATGTGTTTGTTGGGTTTTTTTTTTTTTCAGGGTTTCCTTTGACCCATGCCCCACACTGCTGCAGTTTTCATGAGAAACCGCAAGAAGCCTGAGATCTACTTCCTCATTTCTAGAACGACTTTCTTGGTTATGGCTCACATCAGTTTTCTGTGGGGGACCGACGCTCAAGTATTCCACTAGTACAAGCTTTTGTTAGGAAATGCCAGGCGGCGATCAGACGCCACGTCCTCTGGCTGGTTCTGGAAGCGTGGCTGGTGCAATGCTGTTCTCTCCCACGTGAGCAAGGGGCAGGCGTGAGATGAACCTGAAACAAGGCCTGGGTGGGGATGGGGGTGCTGCCTTTGTAACTTTGCTTTGCTTTTGCTTGCTGATCTGGTTTCTCTGAGGGGCCACGTCCCATGGAGAAGTGTATGGGGCTGCTGATCCAAGGCCAGTCCGGCCTGCTCCCTATTGCAGGGACAAGGCTCAGCGGCTGTCCCACCAGTGACAAGGGCCAGAGAATTCTGTTCAGCTTGGTCAACATAAAGTCACATATAAACGCCTCCATCCGGGCGCCTGGGTGGCTCATTGGGTTGAGCCATTGTCCAGCTCTTGATCTCAGCTCAGGGCTTGAGCTCAGGGTCGTGAGCGTGACCCCAACTCACTGCGTTGAGCTCCTTACTGGACATGAAGCCTACTTAAAATAAAGAGGGGCACCTGGGTGGCTCAGTTGGTTGAGTGCCCGGCTTCGGTTCAGGTCATGATCTCATGATTCGTGGGTTCGAGCCCTGTGTCAGGCTCTGTGCTGACAGCTAGCTCAGAGCCTGGGGCCTGCTTCAGATTCTGTGTCTCCCTCTCTCTCTCTGACCCTCCCCTGCTCACACTGTCTCTCTCTGTCTCTCAAAAATAAATAATTTTTAAAAAAAAAAAACATTAAATAAATAAATAAAAGTTTAAAAAGGAAAATAAATTTTAAAAAGTATATTGCTAAGGTTGATGTCCAAGAGCTTATGGCCTGCATTTCCTTCTAGGAGTTTTATGGTTTCAGGTCTTACATGGAAGTCTTTAATCGATTTTGAATTGTTTTTTTATGCGAGAAAGTGGTCCAGTGTCATTCTTTTGCATGCAGCTCTCCAGTTTGCCCAGCGCCATTTATTGAAGAGACTGTCTTTACCCCATTATATGTTCTTGCCTCCTCTGATGTACATCAATCCACCGCATGGCGTGGGTTTATCTCTGGGCTCCTCCATTCTGTTCCATTGATCTGTGTATGCAACCTGTTTTTGTGCCAGGACCATACCGTTTTGATTACTAATGTTTTGTAGGGTAGTTTGAGATCAGAAAGCATGGTACCTCCAGCCTTGTTCTTCCTTCTCAACGTTGCTTTGGCAATTTAGGGTCAGCCCTGTATTTTAACTCTATAGCAACCATCGTGCCTTTTTCTTATATTCTCATCATGCTATGCAAATGTATCTTAACAACATATATCCACACATATTCCTGATTTTAATCCTTTAGGACCTCTTCTGAATTCATTTTTAAGGTGGCAAGAGAGCCTAGCTGTATAATTTGAACAAAGTTCTTCAGGCAAAATTCAATGGGTATTCTATTCCTGTAGCAAATTCTCAACCTTGGCTTTGACACACTGTATGGAGTCCTAGGGCACGTGTAAATTGCTAACTCAGTGCCCTATGTCACGTTTTCAAGTCATTGAAAACATGGTTGGAGGGTCATTTTCCCACGTTTGGGGAGTGCACAGTACGGAAGACGGATGCTGAAGAGATAATCCCGCAACAATTATAGTCCTCATAGGTACCAGGAAGGAGTAGGGATGCTTAAGAGAAGAGTGAAAAAGCTGGAAGAAGCGAGCAGTGCGCAGAAGGATGGATCAGAGGGAGGGAGAAAGGCGAGGGGGCTCACAGTTCCCCTAGACTGCAAAGCCACTAGGAGCCAGGCCCTGTGCGGAGCCCGGCAGGGTTCTCCTAGGGTCCCACAGCCACCCTCTGAAGTGGGTCCTACCCTCATAGTTTCGGAGACTCAGGTCAACCTCCCCCGATGCAGCCTCTCAGAATATGGGACGTGGTCCACCTTCCTTGTCCCATTTCCCTTAGCTACTTTATCAATATTAGCTCTAGCTGCCCTTGACCCTTAGATTAAAGGGGAGGAAGGGAATTCTGCATGGCCCCTTGTCTGGCATTTACAGAATATCCAGCAGTCAGTTTGATCTCATACCTGAAGGGCAAGTCGAGAGAATTTTTTTCTTTTGTACTTTTTTTTAAATGTTTATTTATTTTGGAGTGAGAGAGACAGAGCGTGAGAGGGGGAAGGGCAGAGAGAGGGGGGGAGACACAGACTCTGAAGCAGACTCCAGGGCTCTGAGCTGTCAGCACAGAGCTTAATGTGGGACTGGAACTCATGAACTGCAAGATCATGATCTGAGCCGAAGTCAGATGCTTAACCGACTGAGCCACCCAGGCGCCCCTCTTTTCTACTCTTAAAAACTTTTTCAAAGGCAACAAAGGAGCCAGAAGCCCCCCTAGAATGTATAACGATAGTACAGCAGGTGCTGAGCTCTGCTGTGTGGGCCCTTTATGTACACCAGAGGTGCTCAAACTTGAGCATGCATCCTACCACTTAGAGGACTTGTTAAAACACAGAATTTCTGATTCAGCAAATACATTCCATAACTGCATAATCAATTACCACGAATTCAGCAGCTTGACACAACACCCATCTATTAGCTGACAGGTCTGTAGTCAGAAGTCCGGACGTGGCGCACCTGCGTTCTCTGCTCAAGGTCAGACAAGGCTGGTGATTAGTCAGTGAGAGTTGCGTGAATGCACAAATGAATCATTTTCTTGATGCTTGAAAGTCTGCTCTTAATCCCAAACAGCTCACATAAGAATCTCCTTCATATAGGTGCTCAGAATATATGTTTCATCTCCACCTAGGTAGAACCCAGCCTCAGAAAAGCACACCTGTCTAGGGGACTTTTCCCCTGTACCTGATGTGCTGCCTGGAATTTTCCTCTTAGCAATGCAGTCATTCCTTTGGGAATGAGACTTTGATCTCCATAATATGCTGATTAAATACAAATTCTCTGAGAGCTCTTATACTTGAACAGCTGTCATCATTAACGCTGTAATGGGGGAGAAAAACTCATTAGGTAACATTCCAGTCTTGTTAGAAGGGAGATACAGAGGACAGGGCCACCCCAAGGAGGAGGGAAGAAAGACACCTGCGTGTGATTCTGGGACAGCAAGAAGGGTGGTGAAAACACAGACGGGAAAGGAGTCGTTATGGGGACACCGGAGTGACAAGAAAGAACTTGACTGCTCTGCTCAGAGAAGGCATGAGCCTGGGGGCCATTTGCAAAGCCTGGATAGGAGATTTTCCAAAAATCAGCAACCGCTCTCTGCCACACCCCGGAGCCTGCTGAGATCTGGTCGGGCTGATGTGGAGCCTGGCCCCGTGGAGCAGGACACACATGTGACCGTCTCCTGGCCCGCGGGGGCCCAGACTCCAGTGAGAATGCCCCCCCCCCAACACACTGAGTGGTAGGACACTTCACCAGATAAAAATGGTTGGCAGAGGAGGTTACCAAAGAAAAAACAAAAATATTTTCTAGTGAAATCCCTGCTTTTAGAAGTATTTAGGTAGGAAATGGGTTCTCTCGACAGTTGGCACCCCAAAATATTAAGGGGTTAAGCACACCAGTTTTGGAAATTGTGTGTAATAAATATTCACAGTGCAAGGAAATTAAAGCCACAAGCCACACCATTATGCAAGAAATAGGGGGGTAGATTTCCTCTCCCCTTAACCCTCTAACTTTGCAGTAGTGTATCTGTCAGGCACAGTTTCTATGACCATTGATATGTAACAGATAGTGAGGGGAGGACAAAGAGAGCCGCCTCTGTGTTATTATAAAAGTAATAAATGCTCACCGTAGTCCAAATAGTAATACTAGTAAGTCCAAATAGGCACAAAAGAAAAGCATTGCAATCTTACACTAACACGCATATTTTTTTTCTTTTCACCAAAATGGATCACACCAATAACATCACTGGGTAACCTGCTTTTTTTCTCCTTTTTTTTTTTAATGTTTTATTTATTTTTGAGAGACAGAGAGAGACAGTGTGAGCAGGGGAGGGTCAGAGGGAGAAGGAGACACAGAATCTGAAGCAGGCTCTGGGCTCTGAGCCAGCTGTCAGCACAGAGCCAGATGCGGGGCTCAAACCCACGAACCGTGAGATCATGACCTGAGCCGAAGCCGGACACTCAACCGACTGAGCCACCCAGGCGCCCCTTTTGTTCTCTTAATGGCAAGTCTTGAACATCTTTTAGGTCATTCGATAGCTTTCACCTCCTTAGCGTGAGGGGCTCTATAGCCTATGGGATGGATTTAGCATATTAGCTCGTCACTGTTTGGATGTCAAGGTTGTTTTTGGTATGTTATTTGCAGAAGCAGGAACCCAGGGAATATGTTTGCATCTCAGCCTTTGCCCCCAGCTCTGTGGATTTCCGTAGAATAAATTCATAGGAGTCAAATTGTTGGGGCTTCAACTGGCATGGTAAATACTGAGATTCTGAAACTGTTGAGTTTACGACTTTTTTTTTTAACCATTTTTTTTTTTTTGAAGTTCCTTAACATGGATCAACGAGCTAATGGTCTGGAATGAAATCAGTAGTTTTTCATGGCGTCCAGTTGAAAGTCTCCTATTCGTGAGGTATTTCAGATGATTAACTTAGTGTACAAACCTTTGACCTTGGAACTTGTTGGTTCCTTGATGTCTGGAAAGATTGTGATACAATTATGAAATGCGGTTCGTGAACAAATGGCTAAGAGAGAATTCTTGAGAGGCTCCTGGGTGGTTCAGTTGGTTAAGCATCTGACTCTTGATTTTGGCTCAAGTCATGATCTCGTGGTTCGTGAGTTTGAGCCCTGTGCCGGACTCTGTGCTGGCAGCACGGAACCTGCTTGGGATTTCCCTCTCTTCCTCTCTTTCTATCCCCTCCTCTGTTCTCTGTGTCTCTCAAAATAAGCAAATAAACTTTAAAGGAGGAGGAGGAGGAGGAAAGTATTCTGGAGAAGTTTTTGGTGCAAAAAGGCCACGGGGACAGGACCCCTGGGCAGAAAGAATTGCACCGGGATTGTGAGGAGTGACTGATTACATATCTTTAAGTTTGTGGAAGGAGAAGGGATCGAGAGAAAGTAAGTTCCTACAGAATTTGGAAGCAAGGCTTTCAAGACCTTGAGGGGCTAGTGCTGTCAAGATAACGGTTACATTTAGTCTTTAATAAAACACACACACTAAGGCAGCCGTGAAATCCTTGAGGAAGGTCACCCTTTGCATGTTTCAGATATATATCAGTGGGCTACAAGCCGTAAGGACATTTAATTTAAACTAGGTTTTTCTTGCCTTTGTTTCCCTCATCGGTTGGTTGGTTGGTTGGTTGGTTGGTGGACACAGTAACACGCTCCTAGACCCTTCAGGAATAAAGGATTTGCCTCCCAGCTGCCCTTGGCAGTTGCCCCTTTTGGGGATTATGTCAACTGAGCAGAGCCACCCACCTTCTTATGTTCCCCACCCCTTCTCAGGGTAGCTGCTGTCCCAGAGCTGACCGATGTGGGGGCATCAGCGCAAGCCCTTCTGCTCCAGGGAGGGTCATGTCGTCCTGAGAACCCCCCACAGATCAGCTGAGATTCCGTTGAGACCACACTGTGGCTTCAGTCTTCCTCTGCTCAGTCTCCTTTTCTCCCCTTTCCACCCCCGCTCCCTTTTCTTGCATGTTGAGCCCAGGAGCACCCCCAAATAAACCTCCTATACAAGAGCATCTGTCTCAGAGCCTGGAAGCCGCCAGTGCATTGGGTTTGCTGGCTGGTTGGGGGGGTCGCAGGGGTTGGGGGCTCAGCGGACCCCAGCAGTGGATTACCGTGTATGCCAAGTAATTCACCTCTGCAGCAGCCACCTTGATGGCCTTCCGGATGCAAAAGCCAGGGCACCTCAGACTCTTGGGGAGCGTTTCTTTAAAGGAAGAAGCCAGAGGGCACATGGGTGGCTCAGCAGGTTGAGCGTCCAATTCGTGACCTCAGCTCAGGTCGTGGTCTCATGGTTTGTGGGACTGGGTCCCCTGCTGGGCTCCCTGCTGACAGTGTGGAGCCTGCTTAGGATTCTCTTTCTGCCTCTCTCTCTCTCTACCTCTCCCCTGCTCTTGCTTTCTCTCTCTCTCTCTCTCTCTCTCTCTCTCTCTCTCTCTCTCTCTCTGTCTCTCTCAAAATAAATCAAGAAACATTAAAATAAAGAGTGAAGGCAGGCACAATCTTCCTTACTTGTTTCAACATACGAAGTTTGATTAACCTCTATCCTAGATTTCCGCGAAGGCAATTTAAATGGTCCTTTAAAGAACTATCGTAGAAGCCTCGCTCTGAAAATACTTAGACCTCTGTCTACTTTCAGACAGAGCCTTTCTGCCTCCGTTAGTCACACGATAGGTCTGTAGAAATCTGTAAGTGTGTTAAGGTTCTGATTCTTAGCCATGCTGTCTGAGTCTCTGGGGTGAGCCAGCGTCTTACTGCCAATTTCTAAGGAATTGGTTTGTAGCCATTCGAGCAGAATCTATGTCATGCCTATAATAACATCACCACCGTTTGCTTACGTTACTGTATCATTTAGGGGGCAGGAGAGAGAACATTCGGCAAATGCCCAGGAAGTCACTTATGAAAATGTGTTGTGCCAGCGAATGGGCCAGGAAACAAACAAACAAACAAAGAATTGCCCTGTGAGGCATAATGGACATGCTCTCGAAATGTTTTATTTGAGGGGCACCTGGATGGCTCAGTTGGTTAAGCATCCAACTTCGGTTCAAGTTATGATCTCAACAGCTCACTGGTTCAAGCACCACATCGGGCTCTGTGCTGACAGCTGGAAGCCTGGAGCCTGCTTCAGAGCCTGTGTCTCCCTCTCTCTCTCCCCCTCCCCCACTGGCATGCGCGCTCTCACTCTCACTCTCTCAAAAATAAACATTAGGGGCACCTGGGTGGCTCAGTCAGTTAAGCGTCCGGCTTCTGCTCAGGTCATGATCTCACGGTTCATGGGTTTGAGCCCCGCATCAGGCCCTGTGCTGACAGCTCAGAGCCTGGAACCTGCTTCGGATTCTGTAACTCCCTCTCTCTCTCTGCCCCTCCCCCACTCATGCTCTGTTTCTGTCTCAATAATAAATGAACACAAACAAAGTTTAAAAAAAATAAACATTAAAAAAAATTTTTTAAATAAATGTATTATTTGAAGTAGATTATGTGACCTAGGACACTTTAAGCCGGGGGTAGACGGGTGAGCAGTTTCATGTGTACCCCTATCTCTCAGTGTCTGGCTCACAGCAAGGGACTAGGCTATTTTTGATGACTTACTAAATTAAGCCAGAAGCCTGCAACTCAAATGCTTTTGGGGTCTGGAGCCATGGGGACAATGACATCTGCAGAGCACCGGGTTTAGTCACCAGTCAGTCCAGCCATCGCCATGTGGCTCTCTGGGCCCTGAACTGCCACATCTTCCCTTCTTTCCTCCACCCCCCCCCCCTCTCAAAGAAGCCAGAAATTCTATTTCCAGGGCTACCCAGGCGGCTCAATCGGTGAAGCGTCCGACTTCAGCTCAGGTCATGATCTCACGGCTCGTGGGTTCAAGCCCTGCGCCAGGCACTGTGCTGACAGCTAGCTCAGAGCCTGGAGCCTGCTTTGGATTCTGTGTCTCCCTCTCTCTCTGCCCCTCCTCACTCACACTCTCTCTCTCTCTCTCTCTCTCTCTCTCAAAAAATAAATAAATAAATAAATAAATAAATAAATAAATAAAAATTTAAAAACCCAAAAACACATTTTAAAAAATTGATTTCTGTGTGAAACTTAGCAGTTTTTAAATACTGACAACTAATCTTTTTAAGTGTTGGGGCGCTGGCGATTCTAGACCTACAAAGCCAGCGCTTCCATCCCAGAAGCCTGGAGTAAAGATGTGTGCCCAAGTTTCAGTCACTTGACAGGAACTCCCAAAGTTCCCTAATAAACAAAGTTGGCCCGGTTCTCCTTTTTGATGGTGCGTGTTAATATCCAAGTCACAGTGGGGTCTTGTTTGTTCTGTGTTGGTAGTTTACCTTTTCTTTTTTTGTTAAGTATATTTTAAATCAATGTGCCATCCTCACGAAGACAGGATGTGCTTCCTCATGCAACTTATTTTCAGACTTTTCACTAATCCGGGAAGAGGGCAACGTCAGTATAAAAAGGCAACAGAAGCTGTGGCTTTGTTGGAAACTTCTCGGCGACACAGGGAACTCGGGCTTGGGGGCGGTCATGGAAAGAGCAGGAAAGCACTCATGACACACGTTTCTCTTCTCCCGCATTTGGCAGAGAACAATTTCTGAGCTGACTCCTGGGTTTTTTAATTGGGTGTGGAAACAAACGCTGCAGCGCAAAGTTTTTGAAAACGGTGTTTTAGAGCTGGTGTCTACAGGTTTTGATTTTGCTCCGCTCTTGCCTCCCTCTTGCACAGCCCTCTCACTTTTTCATCTTCTGCTTGGTTAGCCAGACGCTCCCTGGGTATCGAGAGGCTGTTGTGAGACCCCAGCACCGGGCCAGGTGCCCCGGGAGAACTTACTAGAATCACACGTGGCTTCTGCCTCCCCGCAGCCCACGTCCTGCCCATGTCTGGTTGGGTCAGTTGTTCCCGGACGAGCACAGAATATGCAATGAAAAGGATCAGGGTTCTGTCTGCGTTCACACTAGAAAGCCGAGCTCATACTTTGAAGGGAAAGGGATTTTCGGGGGCGCCTGGGTGGCTCAGTCGGTTGAAACTCCGACTCTTGATTTCCGCCCAGGCCATGATCTCACGATTTGTGAGTTCGCACCCCAAGTCGGGCTCTGTGCTGACAGTTCGGAGCCTCCTTGGGATTCTCTCTCTCCCTCTCTCCCTGCCCCTCCTCTGCTCTCTCTCTAAATAAATATATAAACTTCTAAAGGGGTGGGGGTGATTTACTTGATGGGAATGAATCAGTGCAGGGCTGGGATCAAAGATAACCAGGTCCCCGTGACTGGTGAGCACAGGGGCAGACTCTCACTTGCCCGCTCCCATACACTTCCTGCCCCGGGGGGTTTGGTCGCCACAACATGGTTCCACAGCTGAGGAAGGCATCAAGGCAGAAGTTAAAATCAGTAATTAAAGTGAGGTGGGTTGGGAAAGGACTAGACTAAAGAGAGCAAATAAGGGATGATTAATTAGGGTGGCTTTGGCCACAGTCATCTCTAAATAAACATTACCTCCCTTCAGCCATGTCTGCGGGTCTCCAGGCCATTCATTAAGTACAGGCCTGATTTGCCTGTGGCTCTTTTCGCCATCTTCAGCCTCCTAAGCCTACTGTTTCCAAAAAATCACCCGGTATATGAAGGAAAGATTGAGGTAATAAGGAAACAAAAGTTAATGGGATTTTGAGCTCACGTGGAATTTAACAACCAAGATGAAATCTTGTATGAACCATGACCTCTTTTTTTAAGTTATAAATTTGAACATGCTCTTTGTCCCTACTTTCTCCTGATCAACTGATATTTTCATTTTATTTCTTCTCTTTTCTTTCTTTCTTTCTTTTTGACGATTGCTTTTTAAAAAAATCCCTACCATAACCAGGGCACCTGGGTGGCTCAGCCGGTTGAGCGTCTGACTTCCGCTCAGGTCATGATCTCACAGCTCGTGGGTTTGAGCCCCACATCAGGCTCTGTGCTGACAGCTGGAAGCCTGGAGCCTGCTTTGGATTCTGTGTCTCCCTCTCTCTCTGTCCCTCCCCTGCTCATGGAGAGTTTTTAAATAAACATAAAAATAAATTTTTTTTAATCTCTACCATAACTTTTAACAGAGTATGCTTCCCCCTCTGCTAAAATACATGGTTATTATATCGATCTTTTGGGCACTGGCACCAATAAGCCATCCATATTATATATTCAAGTCCTTGAACGCTCTGTATTACACTAATTAGGTACACACTATCTTGTACTAATCCATGCAAAGCAGCAGATCCATCAGACACTCCTGTTTCTCAAGTTATCACAAATGTGCCAGGCCGAAGCTTAGTATTAATATCATGTCTTCTGTGTTACCCTGCAGATCCAGAAGATTAGTGCTGATTAAACACAGACCTGATCTTCACTTAAGGCGGTTTTCTTATTGCAGATTTGGAATTCTTATCGTAGGTGTCACTCTCTGTCATGGGAGAGCCCCCACCTGCCCATTTTTAGGGGGTTCTGGTCAGAACCTGGGGGCTCATCAGCAGAAAGGGGACCTGCTTTGTTTTACATTTGCCCTGAGATGGAGGCCCCTCCCCGTGACACAGCCGATTTTACCAGTAATAAAGCAGTGCTATAAGAAATAAATTCCTGAGCCCCATCTGGCCTCCTCCCGGAATTCTCTGATCTCTCCTAACAGAGAACAAGATTGGAGATTCCTTTGGAGATCAAAAAGGACATTTTTCCTGCTCTCTTTCTTCTACACGATCGTTCAGAGGAAGCTCAAAGAAAATTGGGAATTTAATCACACTAGCGCACAGACAAATGGTCTCCATGGGGTTTGATCATGAATCTCACTGGTAAAAGACTTTTCAGTACATCTGCCAGTAAAAGCATTTTTGTTCATAAATTCTACACAATTTCAGTGCTACACTGGGCACCTTATAAAACACCCTAAAAATAAGCATAAATACATAAATGGCATTAAAGGAAGTAAAAATACAGTAAGCTCAATGTGTTCTTCCCACATGCAGAGGATTTTCAAGACTGCTGCTGTGGACCCTGAAGAATCACAGGCCTCTGGTAGTGTCCCCAGGGGGTGGGGTTTCCCAACCTGGACTTGATGGCTCAGTCCCCCACGCCCGGGTGACCTGCAGGCTCCCCCACAGCAGGGACAGAGAACGCGTGCCCCGGAATGGGACTGGGACCTTCTGAGGGCACACGTGCCTTTACCCATGCTGCACCACGTCCTGTGACAAAAAGGATTGGCATGGCCTTTGCTGAAACCAAAGACACAGGGACACCCTTCAGTCAGGAACACCAAGGGCCATGGCTCTTTGATGCCTGGTGAATTCTGGCTCTTTGGTGGACTCAGACGGGTCCCCCCTGGGGCAGTCTCTCAGTGTCACAAACATTCAGCATCTCCAGGAAGCACCGAATAAGTTCTTTTGCCCCCATGTGGCTTTCACTGCAGTTGGGAGATTGCCAGATAAGAATGGAACCATGGGGAGAGCCCCGAAGGTCACTGGGTTAAGGGAGGGGGAGGAGACTTAGTCGGAGGGGTGTCTCCTGGAGAAGCAGCGTTTGTGATGGGCTTTACGGATATGTAGGGGTCTGATGGGCGAGGAGAGACAAGAGAGTAGCTGACTGAGGGCTCCGTGACTGGGAGAGGCCTCACGCCTCCCTGGGCATCTTGTTTCCATCCTGCCCTTTGCTCTATTCTGAACTAAGATACTGGCGTGGTTCTGTTGTATGGAAGTCAAGTCCTGCTCAAAACCCCCTGGCGGCTGCCACCTCAATCAGAATATAAGCCGGAGTTCTTTCAGGGTACAAAGGCTCCCCTGGCCTTGTTCCCAACCACCCTGTCCCCATGCCTCTCCCCTGCAGCCACCCCGAACCTCCTGCTGGGGCTTGAATGTGCCAAGGTTCTCTTGGCTTGGGGTCTTTGTGTATTCTGTTCCCAGGCCCAGAATGCTGTTCCCAGTATCCCACAGTTCAGTCTCCTACTTCCTTCAGATCTGATGCATCCACATGGCATCTTCTTAGGGATGCCTCCTCTGGCTGGTCTCTCTTTCAACATCTCTTCCCAGCTTTTGCTGTCCCCCCTCTGTGGCTTTTCCACAGCACTTATCCTGTCTAAACACACTGTGTATTTTACCCATTGATCTTGTCTCTTTTCTTTGTCTTCTCTTCCTATCAGGAATGTAAGCTCCATGAAGGCAGGGAGTTTTGTCTGCTTTTTCACCCTTGAATCCCCAACACCTAGAAGACTGCTTGGGTGAATGGACGGATGAATGGATGGATGGATGGGTGAGTGGATGGATGAATGGGTAAATGATGGGTGGGTGGGTAAGTGGATGGATGGATGGATGGTTGAATGGATGATGGGTGGGTGGGTAAGTGGATAGATGGATGGATAGGTGGATGGGTGGGTGCATGCACACATGTACACATGAATACTAAGTCAAAGTCTTCATCTTCAACCCAAGGAACAATGGGAAGTCGTTAAAGTTTTTCCAGTGGGAGAGAAATGTGATCAAGCTCGGCTTCAGGAAGTTCTGTGTTGTGGGAATTACGTACTATATTGGAGCAATAAGAAATTGGCACAATGAGACCAGTTAGAAAGGTATGGCAGTCGCAGAAGGCACCTGAAGTGGTGTGCTTGGAGTGCAAAGCAGAGAGTGGTGCAGAGAATCCACAGACCTCCCCATGCACCTGCGGGCAGGGCACTTAGAAGAGGAAGACATCCAAGATGCCCTAGACAGTCCAGCCAGAGCACCTGAGAGAACAGAGATGGGGAAATGAGCTCCGACGCCAGAAGGCACGGCCGCTAGGTGGGCATGGTGCTGTGGTTCCACGGGGCAAGCCCGGAATCTGCGATCGAAAGACCAGGGTGAGCCCTGGCTCTCCTAAGTGAACTGGGCCCTTCTGAACCTCAGATCACGATGGGGGGAGGGGTAGGAAACAGAGACGCAGCTAACACACAACCACCGCCGGTTGTGTTTCAGGCGCCGTGATCAGCACTCTGCCCACATCACATCGTTCGATCCCACTACAGCGCTGAATTTGGTATTAACCCGGTTTACAAGCTGAGCACTAGAACACTCACCTCAGTTAATACCATCATTTAGACCAAAGAAATGATATGGATGAGTAGGAGTCAGCTCCTGGGTGTTCCTATTGTATAGTCACTGAGGTTGGAAGAACAAAGCTCTACATTATTGACAGAAAGGGCAATGTGAAGTAACAGTAAAACAATTCCATTATCTCAGAAGCTAAAAAAGTCGACTAAACCACAAGTTTCATTAGCATTCATGATAAACGCTCTTTAAAATGATACCTTTTATCTCCATCAGGTGTGTCATTCCCGGCCCCGCCCCCGCCCCCCATCTTTTGTGAATTGCCCCATTCTTTGCTCTGCTTCGGTTTGCACATCAAAGTCCAAACTCAGTTTCCCTTTCTGGTCTTTCTGTAGAAAGTTTCCCTGGTGCCCTGGTGGTGGCACATTCTTGGCATAGTTGCAAACTCCTTGGGGTTTATAAGGACTGCGCTGAGGTCATCCTCACTTTGCTTCAGGAATGCTGTAATGGAAATGGTGGAATTCAACCTAAACCTCAATTTTTCCTTCCTGAAAATAGAAAACTTCTTAGTGAAAATATGCTCTGACTGCACGGAGCCAGAGGAAGCAAATGCAAGTTAAAGAGATGAATTTAGGATTTTTATGGTATGAATGGAAGAAATGCAAAACATCTAAAGCTTTCAGTTGACTAAAGCATTTCATTTCTTCTTTAACTTCTGGTGTCAGTTTTACTATTTTAAGTGCGATTTTTGGTATGCTTTTCAAGAGCTCTAATGAGACATTAGGCACTACTTTCTTCAAATCACTTGTATCCGACTAGCAAACAAGAATCAGGAATGTACTTGGCTCCCAACGACAAGGGATACACAGGGAGGAATGTCCACTTTTCTTAATACTTGTTTTGAAACAATTTTTATCCTCCATGAGGACAATCACAATTTACAGTGTAATTCTTTCGCATAGAACATTTAGAAGTCCACGTTCATGTATGATAGACACACAGCTGAAGAGTGGACATTCCTAAAAAAGTTTTCTTTAATGTTTACTTATTCTTGAGAGAGAGGGAAAACAGAATTGGATTCAGGCTCCAGACTCTGAGCCTGACGCAAGGCTCGAACTCACGAACCTAGAGGTCATGACCTGAACCAAAGTCAGATGCTTAACCAACCGAGCCACCCAGATGCCCTGAAGATTGGACATTCCTGATGAGAACTGTCAGATTAGCAGATGAAGGGAAACTAAGATGCGGTTAAAGCAGTGTCACCTCTGGGTACGGGGACAGGTGTCTGTCCCCTTGGCCAGCCGGGCCTGGAGCTCCGTGAAGGAGACTTCCTACTCAGTGACATACTTTGCAAACCCAAATCCGCTCCATGCCTCTCACACTGTAGCTGAGGAAGCCAGTGCTGGGGAACCCAGGTGCCCCTGTCTGGTCCAAGGCCATGGTCACTTTTCAGCCCAAGGAGTTTTGCCAGAAAGCATTCTTTTCAGCCTCCCTACAATTGGCCACCGTTTGGAGCTCCTATTTCAGGTGTAAAAATGGGAGCACTCGGGTTCATAACTTGATTCAAATGGACCTTAAAATCATGTCAAGGGCAGGCACAGAATCACACACTAGGCCTTTTGGGGCAGCCTAGTGAAAGATCGATCATTTATCATTTATTTCGCCGAGCAGAAATTTGCGTCTTCTTCCTTCTCTGAACTCCGTTTAACTTTATTTGCTAAGGTGGACTCTAGGAGAAAGAGAAAAGCGGGGCACCACCCTGGCAGGGTGGGGGTGGGGTGCACCTCAGAGCCCTTCCCAGCCTCTGGAGGAGGCTCCCTGTGTCCTCCCTCTCCCTCCCTTTCCCCTTAGTGCCCCCCCAACCCCTCCCATACCCGCAACACCACCACCACAATGTGAGTGTGTCAGGGACACTGAAAATAACAACACTCCCAAACACACACTCCCCGTCTCCAGGCACCGTCTCATGTGACCATATCCCCATGCTGTGTGATACACACCCGTACTATTCCCAGCGTTCCCAACTTTTTTAGAATATATGCATTTAGATCTTTTCAGGTTGGGAGTTATGGGTAATTTGGCAACGCAAACACCATCGCTGGTTTCTTACATAACTACAGTTGGCAGCAAGGCAGTGCGCATTGAAATTAAGCAACGCTCCTTCATCCAAGAAGACTTTGCTTTTCCTTTTTTGGAGGGATAAATGCTCTGGTTTGGTTTTGCGCCATTATAGGAGACTTTAATATTATTGGCTGACTTCAATGATTCTTTGAAGTTAAGTTTTACATGTGAATGGCAGGGTTCTAGTTCACTTTCTGGAAGCTTAGGAGGTGTCTCTGTGTGCTTCTAGACTAGAGAATGCTTTTAGAAGTAACTTCGGGTGCCTGGGTGCCTCAGTCTGTTAAGCGTCTGGCTTTAGCTCAGGTCATGATCTCACGGTTCGTGGGTTTGAGCCCTGCGTGGGGCTCTGCGCTGACAGCTCAGAGCCTGGAGCCTGTCTTCAGATTCTGTGTCTCCCTCTCTCTCTGACCCTCCCCTGCTCACGCTGTCTCTCTCTCTCTTAAAAAGAAATAAAACATTTTAAAAATTTTTTTAAAGAAATAATTTGAATGCTTTAAGGCGATAATGCAATGGGGGAGATTGGGAGGGACCTAGGACCCAGGCTGCCACAGGAATCCAAACTGGTAAAGTGCTTAGCACTTCAGAGTTGCAGCCTTTAGAAGGAACTAGAATCCTGCCATCCCTCTGTGTTCTCGATGCCAGACGTCTTACCTGAAAATGGGGCCAGTTTTCAGGTAGCCTCTTCAACGTAGCATACATTCTTTCCGTTTCTTCTTCCTTTTCTATGAAAAGAAAAACACAGCTTTTAGTCTGTGTGCCCCAAAGCAAGACAGCTGATCTCAGTGTTTCATTTCTCAACTCCAGAGGCTAGATTCTCTCAAATGTTTATATCTTTTTCTGAATCCAGTAGCTCTTAGAAAATGATCCAAGCATTGCATATTCCTAGTGTCCAAATTACAATAATAAAATTTCCAATGAAAAAAATCCCAGGATTGCTTGAGGGGCTCCTTTCACATTCCCACTGTGGAATCCAAGTGGGAATTGGGACATTCATCCAGTAAAGTTCAATTGGGGGGGGGGGCGCCATATTTCAAAATGAATCCCACTTTTTTTTTCTTTAAAAACAGAGTTCATTGACCAAGAAAGATTTCAAAACGTTTTCTCTAATACCCCAACATGACACTTGGATTGAGGTTTTCAGGGAATTACAAGGATCAAACAACTAGTCAAGGCTTGAGTTTCCAGGTTTCCCAAAGGCTCAAAACTCCCCTAGAGGCTAATTACTGTTTACTGCTGAGACCTTCCTCATTTTTCTTCTGTAACATTTTCCATCTTAAGAAGGGTGGTCCCATTCAGCTGAGGCATGGTGTCTGAGTGGCTGAATGGAATTACTACCAGTGGAAACTATGTTGCAAGAGGAGTTGATAAAGCAGCTGCAAGGCAAACCTTGGCTGTTTTTTCCATCCTCCCCAAGCTAAGTTAATTAGCATAGGGAAAATGACTAAGGTGTTGACGTCACCTCTTTCCAGTAGAAACTTACACTCTGTCTCTGTCTGCCTGAAAGCATGCAGGACTTGACTCAGGAATTTGCTGTCCAAACAGGATGCTCTTGGAAGCTGTGCTTTTTTTTTTCCCCAGGGGGCTGGACTTTGGTGCTTTATAAGGGCCAGCTGGCGAGAGAAACCTCCAGCCTCTTGCAAAGGAACCTCACTTAGGCGCCTGACTGCCTGAGTCGCTAGTGCTTTCGCTGTAAGAAAGCAAGATGCACTTTAGAAACTTCAACTACAGTTTTAGCTCCCTGATTGCCTGTGTGGCAAACAGTGATATCTACAGCGAAAGCGAAACCAGGGTAAGGCTTCTAATATAACGTGATTTTTGAGAGTTTTCAAAGCATTGTGTTAATTGGGACTCTAGCTCAAATATTTGCGGGGGTGTGATGTGCAGTCTTGCGGCGTTTGGGGGTTTTGAAATGAGTCCAAAATATTTGGTGCTTTATCAAACAAAGCTGTTCCCCGAGGGATTCATTGTGAAGGAAGTTTTAAAGCTCTCCGTATTTGAAAACCTCCAGGTCCCCTGACCAACCTGGAATGCAGAGTTTTAACATTGTTTGTATTTTTCATTCTGTGTCCGTTGTAAGTAAACTTTTAGAGGGAAGCTTTTTCTGACGGTGAATAGAGTGTTTCACTTTGACATCTAGAGATCGGAATAATGTAATGTTATCCTAGGAAAAAAAATATTGCTAAGATATATGTATGTCTGTGATCATTACAAGGGCCTGTCCTCAAGTTTTCAGATTTTTCTTTAACTAGGGAAAATGCAGCCATAGCAAACAATAAAACTGGTTAAATACCTCAAGTTTAAGTGCAGGATAAGCGTACTTCCTGGGAAGCAGCTCTCGTTGGTGGTAATTAGTATAATTAGTAATTTTAATTACCATACTTTTCTTCTTCATTCGTTTAAGCTGTAAGATCTCCATCAGTGGCTACCCAGCTGTCTAACTGATCTGTAACAATAATGTATATGAATGAAGTCTGTGTGTTTGGGGATGGTGTTCATGTTGTCTGCTTTATAGTCCATGCCATATTGGGACATGTGAAGGGTTTTTTTTTTTTTTTTTCAAATTGAACTCTGCAACTGTATGATTCTTGTGAGCCAGGACTGTGGTTTCTGAACGAGAGAGCAGCACATTCTGTGTGTGGCCGTCCTACAAAATCTATGTATTTCATATTAGCCTTATGTGAGTAAAATCATTATTTAATCGAAGAGAGATGGCATCCAACAGCTGTAATAACTAGCTATCAGTTGTTAGGACGAATAAGATGATTTTATAGAAGAATGGCATCATGGTAACATGGATTTGACAGATACTGTGCCTTCTCTTGTGTTCTGGTCCTGAGCCCTGACTTGCATTCTAAAAATACTCCTCAAAGTCATCTCCCCTAAATTCTGAATCATAACTTCAAAACTAAACAGTTGGTCACAATGCCATTGATGAGGTCATGCGAAATTCCAAATATATGCACGTGCTGTGGGGCCAGAAACTTGCCGGAGCTGCTGCTGGAGGGAGGTGGGGGAAAGCCCTCTGTGAAGCGACCGTTGGGTATTTTTCTCATTCTTTGCCTCCGCAAAACCGCTCAGAAATTTTCATAAATGAAAGAAAAGCCACGGAGTTCAGAGATAGAAAGTTTGTGAGATGTTCCCTTCCTTGGAGCAGCCTGTCTAGTGGACGCGGGCTGACCCCCCCCCCCCCACCCCGCAGTCTCTGTCCCCAGGCTGGAACACAGGTCCTGTCCTGGCACTGAACTTCTGGAAATGGTCTCCTCTCATAAGCCATCCCCTCCCTTCTGCAGAAACTGATTTCTGCAGGTCTCTAAGGTCCTCGGTGCACCCGCCCCCCTCCTCCTCTACCTGGGTCTCTTCTGTAGAAGGCCCGCCCCTCTCCCAACGGGACCCCCAGCCAGCCCGATTTGCCTTCTTTCTCGTAGACTTCCCACATGTGTCCTTAGTGTTCAGTCTGGGGAAAACAAAAAAACAAAAAAACACTCAAAGTCCATACAGTCTTTCTGGAAGTTTCAACTGTCCATCAACTCCTTCAGTGGTTGGAGTCTCAGGACCTCGCAGTGGCCTCCCGTCTCCCCCTCACACCCTCCCCCAAAAGCCACCACCCCAGAACCCAGCCTAGCAGGGGGCTCTCCACACAGCTTCTCCCAGAAAAGCTGAGGAACTACTTCCTGAATCTCAGCCTCACACCCTTGAACTTGGGCTCTTCTATTCTAAGAACTCATGTCGTTTAGTCATTTTCACTAGGCTTTATGACACTGGAGCTAGAAATGTACATCCATGAAAGCCAGCCTGCAGAAGTGGGTCCATTTGTGGGAGGCAAACCCTGAGACTCTTCACTACAGAGAACAAACTGGGGGTTGCTGGAGGGGAGCTGGGTGGGGGATGGGCTAAATGGGGGGATGGGCATGAAGGAGGGCACTGGTCGGGATGAGCGCTGAGTGTCCTATGTAAGAGATGAATCACTGGGTTCTGCTCCTGAAGCCAATACTCCACTGTATGTTAACTAACTTGAATTTAAATTCATTTTTTTCAAAGGAAAGAAAGAAGGGTCCATTCACAGTACATTAATTTTTAAACCGGTATTATTTTAGAGAGTTAAAATGTAACAGACCCAGTGGGAAAACAATAGGGAGATTTCTTTTTACACCTCTTCCTTTACACTGAGAAATGCAAGAGTTTCTTGTTAACTTCATGTTTCCCAATGCAAACAAAATTTTTTTTTCTATTGAGCTCCAGTGTCTGTAAGCCTTAAAGAAGCATCTGGTATACACAGCAGCCCTCTGTGCTGAGCAGTGGGGTGGGAGCTAGCTAGGCCAGAGAAGGTTACTGGACATACAGAAATGTCAGCCAAAGTGGGGGTGTAGGGGGAAGGGGGACAACTGACCAACCTGGACCTCCTTGGAATGCCCTCCTTTTTTACTTCCAAAAGAATGTTTCTGCAACTCTAAGAGGTGTCTGAGTATTGTTCTGCTGATTGAATGAATTTAAGGCCTCCTGCCTGCTTTCTTCTAAAATCACCCGTATTCGAATTAAAAGGGCCCAAAGCAAATCTTCCTCAAAGGGGAAAGGCTGGCTTTGTCTTCTCTAAGAAAGAGGTTGGGTGTTCTTGAAATGACACTAATTCCCTTCCTCAAATAGAAATGGAATGTAGTCAGGACTCCTTTGTGGGTAGATTTTAACTCCTTTTATTTTTGTTGTTGCTTTTCAGGCCAAGTTTGAATCCCTCTTTAGGACCTATGACAAGGATATAACCTTCCAGTATTTTAAGAGCTTCAAACGAGTCAGAATAAACTTCAGCAACCCCTTATCTGCAGCAGATGCCAGACTCCAGCTGCATAAGACTGAATTTCTTGGAAAGGAAATGAAATTATATTTTGCCCAGGTGAGTTGTGTCCAGTGACGCACATGCTTCTCCCTCTCACCCTTTTTAAAAGTTACCTAGACAGTGATTATGTCATACATTGACTTTTTTATGCATACACATTTCGATTGCAATGTTGGAATTGAAAGTATATCCTAGGGGCACCTGGGTGGCTCAGTTAGTTAAGCCTCGAACTTCAGCTGAGGTCGTGATCTCACTGTTCATGGGTTCAAGCCCCATATCTGGCTCTATGGTGACAACTCAGGGCCTGGAGCCTGCTTCAGATTCTGTGTCTCCCTCTCTCTCTCTCTGTCCCTCCCCTGCCCATACAACGTCTCTCTCTCTCTCTCTCTCTCAAAAATAAATAAACATTAAAAAAATTTTTTTACGTATATTCTATTCTGTGCCCTTCCTTTTTCACCATGTATCTTTATTTGTGATCATTTTACCCCAACATTAAAATGTGTGTAATAGGACCATTGTCCAGGTACATAGATATTTCAGACATATTTAATCAGTCTTGACTGTCCGACATTTATCTTGTTTTCCAATTTTTCACTCTCATAGGTAATGCCGCAGTGAGCATTGTTACGTCTACACCCTTTTTGAAAGCATGTTTGTCGTTTGAAAGACAAAAGCAACACAGGTTAACCGAAACAATCCAAGTACAGTTCAAAAGGCCCCGAAGTTAAAGAGTAGACCCATTTCTCCTCTCCCTTCAAAACCATCCGCCTACTGTAACCCCCTTTGAAAATCTAGCGTGAATCCTTACTTTCTCCTTCCCACATACAAACACATGAGCGCATTAGCACACGGTAATGTGCTTGCACAAAACAATGGAATGACTGCAGCCTTCTCTTTTACTTGGCAGTGTATCATGGACAGCCTTTCTGGTCAATGTGCACCTTCTGTGTGGATTTAACACTCTTAAGAATTCACTTAGAGGAAGGCAAAATTCGTACTCTGAAATTTCAATGTCTCGCCTAGTTTAAGAAAACGTCAGCATGGAGCACCTGGGTGGCTCCGTCTGTTGAGTGTTGGACTCTTGGTTTCGGCTCAGGTCACGATCTCCGAGTTCTGCGATCGAGCCTCGTGTTGGGCTCGGCACTGAGCGTGGAGCCTGCTTAGGATTCTCTCTTTGCCCTCTCCTGTCCTTCTCCTGCTTGTACGCACTCTCACTCTCTCTCAAAAGAAAAAAGAAAGGGAGGGAGACAGAAAGAAAGAGAGAGGAAGGAAGGAAGGAAGGAAGGAAGGAAGGAAGGAAGGAAGGAAGGAAAGAAAGAAAGGAAGAAAGAAAGAACAGAGAGAAAGAAGGAAAGAAATCAAATATCAGCATGTATTTGAAACAAGCAAGCGACCTCCAAAATGGCCCAGACCTTGGGTTGAGTAGCACTGGGAGAACATTTCCTGTCATTCAGGAGGGCGGTAGAAGAGAGTGCACGGCGTGGGCATGGCTACCCTAGCCTCTGAGATTTGTGCAGCCTGTTTCCAGAAATTTGCTCCAGGGTTAGGGCTGCTGACTTGTTTCAGACCAAGAGCGGAGCTGAGTGGAGCCTCGCTTTGTGCAGGTTCTCAGCAGCACCCAGCGGAGAACCAGCAGGCCCCAGGTGCAGGCAGCCGCATCGGCCCAGGGCTGCCAGGCCTGGCCTGAGAGGAAAAACATGAATTAACCAGACAGGTAGCAAACGCTAAGAAAGCCTGGTGGCAGGAGCCCCGACCCCAGGTCACTTGCCAAGGGCTGTGAATGAGTTTGCTATTTCTCCCTCTCACCACCCATCGGATTCTCCCCCACCCCCCCCCAGACCTTCCATGATAAGGGGATCCATTTTCTATATGCAGCTCACCTAGTTCCTTCCACAGGATGGTGCAACTGGGGTCCAACAGGTTGGCTGTGGGGGAAGGAGCCTCTCAGACGCTGCTTTCTGGTTACAGCCCGCCCCCACTGGGGCTTCCGGCTCCCCAGGCCAGCATCTTAGTGGGCCCTGTGGACAGACTGCGGGAGAAGGGCCGATTGCTGGGATGCCCTGCCCCCTGGTGGTGTGTGCGAGGCAAAGGTTTTGACCTTGGATCTTTATAATGACAGTCCTTCCACACTTTTTCTGATTATGAAAGTAAATGCATGCTCAGTGTGAAACTTTGGTGGCTGAGGCGTAGTAGAATATCGAGATCCAAAGAAAACCCAAAACTGGTAAGATTTTGATATTACATCTCTCTCGACAGTCCTCTATCTAACCACACGGATAGGCCTTTTAAGCCCAAACTAGCATCATAGGTTATTGTTTCATACGATTATTTTTTAGTTTTCTTAATTTAATTTAATTTTTTAAACGTTTACATCCAAGTTAGTTAGCATATAGTGCAATAATGATTTCAGGAGTAGATTCCAGCAATTCATCCGCTACGTATAACCCCCAGTGCTCATCCCAACAAATGTCCTCCTTAATGCCCCTCACCCATTTAGCCCATCCCCCCACCCACAACCCCTCCAGCAACCCTCAGTTTGAGTCTTTTATGTTTTGTCCCTCTCCCTGTTTTTATATTATTTTTGCTTCCCTTCCCCTATGGTCATCTCTTCTGTATCTTAAATTCCACATATGAAGTCACATGATATTTGTCTTTCTCTAAGTTTCCTTCACAAATACCCTCTAGTTCCATCCACGTTGTTGCAAATGACAAGATTTCATTCTTTTTGGTTGCCTATATATATATATATACATATATACCACATTTTCTTTATTTATCAGTTGATGAATGACATTTGGGCCCTTTCTATACTCTGGCTATAGCACTGCTGTAAACATCGGGGTGCACGTGCCCCTTCATACAGCGTGCCTGCATCCTTCGGACAAATACCTCCTAGTGCAATTGCTGGGTCATAGGGTAGTGGGCCAAAGGGCAGTTCTATTTTTAATTTTTTTGGACAAAGCTCCATACTGTTTTCCAGAGTGGCTGCACCCGTTTGCATTCTCAAGATACTATTATTTTTTTTATTTAATCTCCTGGAAGATGGATCTTTTTTTCCTTACTTGCTTTTGGCATCTGATCTGGAACCCCAGAGGGCGGGAATTGTGGGGTGCCACTGGGCGGGCGGGAGCCCTAGGACCCCCTCCCCGCTTTGCCCTTCCAGAAGCTGTCTCCTCTTACAGCTGTTGCTTAGCCTTTTGGAGCTTCTGTTCCACCTTCGTGATCTCAGGAGCTGGAAGAAATGGCCGAGACCCCTCTGGGCTCAGCAACAGTGCTTTATTTTTTCCATTTCTACTACAGTGGTGGTTCTAGTTTGCCACCAGTCTGGGTCCATGGTGATTCCTTGCAGTCCCAGTGACTGTGGGTCCCAGTCCTGGGAGGGGGCGCCAACCATGCGTGTGCCGTCACCCCTTTTTTTTACCTTCTCCACGCAGACCAGGTCACGAGCCCCCCCTGAACTGCATGCGTTCTGTCACCGGGTCGCAGGTTTGTCCTAAGTGCCTGTCCTTCCCCAAGCTGTTGCCGAGTGCTGTTGCCTTGCTCAGGTTCTTTTAAAAAAATTTTTTTTAATGTGTTTTATTTATTTTTGAGAGACAGACAGACACAGCATGAGCAGGGCAGGATCAGAGAGAGAGAGGGAGACTCAGAATCTGAAACAGGCTCCAGGCTCTGAGCTAGCTGTCAGCACAGAGCCCGACGTGGGGCTCGAACCCACGAACCTTGAGATCATGACCTGAGCTGAAGCCAGACGCTTAACTGACTGAGCCACCCAGGCGCCCCAGCTCAGGATCTTTCCTCCAGAAACCATCCGCCTATATTCCTTTCTCTCCGCAGACTTTACACATAGGAAGTTCCCACCTGGCGCCCCCAAATCCAGACAAGCAGTTTCTGATCTCTCCTCCTGCCTCGCCGCCAGTTGGTTGGAAGCAAGTAGAAGATGCTACTCCTGTCATAAATTATGATCTGTTATACGCTATCTCCAAGCTAGGGCCAGGTAAGCGGTGCTCTCGGGCGTGGGCAGGGAGACAGACAGGCAGAGGTGGTGCTCAGGGGCCTAGGTGGTGCTCACCGGCCTCCCCCCTCTCCCCGGGGCCCCCTTGGGTCCTATGAACTGTTGCCACTTGCATTCCTCTGCGTCTGTAACTCAAGTTGCTGGGAGCGTGCACACGTGCCTGCCTCTGGGCTCCTTCCTTAGCTGGTCAGTCTTGGGGACCAAGCCCCGTGACCTCTCACAGCTGCCATCATGGGATTCCTTCCCGTCGCCCACTGAGCGCAGCCTGTCTGGACAGCTCGAGACCCAATCCCAGGCCATATCACTCCAGGACGAGCAATTAGACTTGGAACAGGACAACACACCGCCCTACACTTTAGAAATTTCATTTTTAGTCAAGGCCGTTGATCTGATTCTCACCTGCCCCTTTGAATGTTCAAGGGCACCCTAGCGCATAGTGAAAGAGCCTCAGTCGTGCAAGCCCCCTCTTGGCCCCATTGGGGTGCTCCCCCGCTGAGAGAGCAGGGGCTCCAGTCCTCTGATGGGAGGAAGGTATGAATATTCAGGGAGATAACAGGCACCCTGGCCTCAGTCTTCTTCCCCATACAGTGGGTATCGCCCAGCGGAGTTGTGAGCCGTAGGTGAGATCACTGGCCCATAGGCAGCGCCCAACACCTGCTTTTTGGAAACAATAAGATGTCAGTGGTTCCTGTCCTACCTGCTGGGTTTTGGGCGAGTGGGCAGGTGTGAGGGGCAACTTGGGGTGAAGCAGTTTGAGTTCACCCTCCTGCCCTGTCCATAGAGCAGACGAGTACTGAGGCCGTCAGCTCCTCATTGATTCTTGACCAGACACCTGATCATATCCCTTTGGATTGAGGGTTTGATTTCATGGACCATCAGCAGTTTCGTGTTGAAAAGATTACGTTTCTGAAAACACCGCCCCAGCGGAAGTTCCCTTTGCAGAGGAAAGCTAGAATCACATTACTTACTGCTCGTGGTGACGTGACGAAGGTCAAGATGGATCCGGCCAGTCCGAGGAAGCGCAAACTCCTGGCCGAGGTGCCTTGGCCGAGCTGAGGGCTGGATGGAGTCCGCCGAGAGGCTAGACAGAGTGGATCCTGCATCTGGGGGAGGTGCCACACCTCCAGGGCCGAGAAGTGCTGCTAAAGGCAGTTCTCCACACTCCAGAACCTACCACTCCTTTCCAGAAGGCTGTTTTGAGAAGCCCTTTCAGAAAATAGGCATCATCAAATCCATTCACGCTTAGTTTACGTAACAGTGAACGGGGACAAGGTTGCGTTGTAGGGCTGTGCTTCACAGCCAACAAGATTACAAAGATTCTGCAAATCTGGCGCTCCACCAAAGCTTTCTGGACACTGGCTGATTGGTAGGTAGATAAGGACCCTGACCAGACAGGATCTTGACCGGAAGTGATCTTGACCGGATGTGATCTTATGACCCTCCACCTTAAGTCCCTCCCTGACAGAGCGAAACCTCGCTCACCTTCTCAGATACAATCGCCAGTGACATTCCAGATAGAGACCCCGCAATTATTTTTAATTATTTACCTTTTTTATGAGGAAAAGTGCCTTCGTGTTCAGAGGAGTCCCCAAAGCAGCAGCCAGCCGAGAAGGTCTGGAATTGGGCTGGGGAAGAGCACACAGAACTTGAAGGAAAGCCCCCCTCGCCTCCACTGTACCCCTACGGGGTGGATGGAGCCAAAGCAACCCCCCTTCCCACCCACTTAAATCATAGCATCTTTACTATTCCCCACTTCCCACTAGTAAGGATCCACACTCTTTTAGTAATCATTAGTAAAGCCAGGTGACACTTAAGGGACCTGTGTACTGTGCACCGGGTCTCTGCTTGCTCTTACCCAATCAGCTCTATGCGGTCAGTGCTGTTATTATCCCATTTCTCAGAGGAGGCTGTGGAGGTTCACAGGAATGCGAGGAATGTGCCTGTGGGCTCCGGGTCCTGAGTGGAGGGAATCGCAGCCCACGTGGTGGTCACGACCTCCCTCAGCCCTGAAGACGCAGCCAGACCAGCACCGTAGATTGCTTCTCAGTTACAGACAATTCAGCCCACCTTTGCTGGACTAAATGTGGTCACACTAAGGCTGACTTAGAATTGCAGGGCACTCCTGGCTCCGGGGGGTGGAAGTTGTCCTATGGAAAAGGATGTTGTGGTCACAGATATTTTCAGAGCACCTGGTTCAAGCAGCCCTAATTGTGTCCCCATGTGGCCCCTTGTGCCCTGTCTCCGTTGCAAGCTGCCTTGGTGGGAGCCTCAAGAGGGAGGCTCTTGGGGCGCCTGGGTGGCTCAGTCGGTTAAGCATCCAACTCTTGACTTCTTTTATTTTTTTAATGTTTACTTATTTTTGAGAGAGAGAGAGAGAGCACACACAGGGGAGGGGCAGAGAGAGAAGGAGGCACAGAATCTGAAGCAGGCTTTAGGCTCTGAGCTGTCAGCACAGAGCCTGACGCAGGGCTTGAACTCACGGACCATGAGATCATGACCTGAGCCAAAGTCATATGCTTCACTGACCGAATCACCCGGGTGCCCCCTGACTCTTGATTTCTGCTCAGGTTATGATCTCACAGTTCATGAGCTTTCTCTCTCAAAATAAATAAAAAACAAAAAAAAGTAGAGGAAGGCTCTCAATGTCCTGTCCCTAACGTGTTTTATTCATGCGCTGTCTTTTCCTGAACACACGCTCCTCGCACCACAGTCGGGAAGCCATCTGGGTATTTCAAGAGGCTTGTGGACACATTACGCGTAATTAAAAAATATACTTCTTCCATAGCTTTCATATGCCTGGATTCAGGGTTTGACTGAAAGCAGAATAATATATAATGGTGACTCTCTCTGTGTATGTATATATAATTTTCTTTTTGCTAGAGCCACCAAAGAAATCCCAATCCAGAGCAGATCTGGCTGTGTCCCTTGGTCCCCACTGAATGTTCGCAGAAGCCTGGCCGAGCACACCCCTACTTGCTTTTCCGTTTGCTCTCGCTTTCTGGCTCTCCAGCCCTCACCCGAGTCACCCTGCATTTCGCTTGTCTCCCCAGGGGAAAAGTATGAGTTGCACGCGGCGACCGACACCACCCCCAGCGTGGTGGTCCACGTTTGCGAGAGCGATCAGGAGAACGAGGAGGAGGACGAGATGGAAAGAATGAAGAGACCCAAACCAAAAATTATCCAGACCAGAAGGCCGGAGTATACGCCCCTCCACTTAAGCTGAAGTGGAGCCCGGCTGCAGAAGTGTTCCGAATCACACTCACGGGGAGGAATCTTTTTCTGTGGCAGTGGCCGCTCACAGCCGGGGAGGTGGCAGCCGTGATCGCTGTGGCAGAAATTCCAGTTCACGTTGCTCAGAGGAGAGTCCAGGCTTCGTCCTCTGGGTCTAATGCTGTGCATCCGTCCATGTTCACGGCTTCCGGGGAATGTCCTGGGCCAATCACTGAAGTTTAAGGTGATCGCACGAGGACATTTGGGCACGTCTCGAGAAAACCGATAACTGATAGTGTTTTGTACTTGTTCTTTTCTGGTAGGTTCTGTTTTCTGTCACGGGCAGCTTGATCCCTGGGTGTGGGGAGAGCCTTGTGTTTCCAGCCAGCCCACGGGGCAGACTCTCTCTACTGGTAGGAAGAGGCCCCTCGAAGCCACAAAGTGTCTGGTGCAGGAAGGCTGTGGAAACAACCATGCAATGTGGGATTTGTAGCGTTTCATTTTTCTCCCCACCACGTTCTAATGTTTGTGCATGTATATTACTGATTTTCAGAACTAACCTCTGTTTGTGTATAGAGTTACGCCATTGTTGTTTCACATCTTTTGGGAAGATAGGAAAGCATTTGGAGAACCGATCGCCTTTCCACATTCATGACTCCGCGACAGCACGCCCACGCGGGATCCCACCCGGGATAACGTTCACTCAGCATCCCATCCGATGCAACACGGCCCCTGTGCTTTGGCAAAAGAAATCGATCTGAAATTCCCATGTAGAGTTTCGCTTTGTAAAGTTAAGAGAATAGCAGTTTCACTGCCAACATTTTGTGGGTAAGAAATTTTAGGTTAGGTGTTTTGGGTCAGACATTGGTTCTATTTATTTCTTTTACATGGTGGTTTGCACACATGAATCGTAGCCAAAATACTTTTCTGGGGAACTGCTGGATGAGATAGTTGACATTTTTTTTTTTTACCCACTAAGACATCAAGACAAACTTGTAAATAAAGCCGATGGCATATATCCATTCCCATCGTGTACTCGGGTGAAAAGTACGGCCGTGGAAGAGTCGTGTCAGAATATCACCCCACCTGTGACTTGTATGTTGTAGAAAACGCTGTTAAATGTTGGACAGAACTTGAATTCAAAGCATGTGAAGTGGATAGTAGACGTGTGGTGGAATGCTAGGGACACAGTGCCTTTCCCCATTAATTCCTGATGGAATTGTTACACTCGGTGAGCGTCTGTGATTTTTTTTCTAGTTGTAACGTGTGTGTCTGGTAAATAGGTATTCTATTCTGGCCTTACAATACCATAACAAATTGTCATTTTGAGATACCTAACGCCCAGTAACCGTGCATGCTTTGGGAATTTGGAAGATGGTTTTCTTTAAGAAGCAAAATGCATTAGATCGTTCATATCAAGAAATCGACCGGATGTTCTCAAAGCCCTGTTTACAGTACTTGGTGAGGTGTGGGGGGCAGGTGAGGGAGAGACCATTGCATAGCTGTTCAAGTGTTCCTGGCTAAGTGCTTTTAAACTGGAGAGGCTAACCTCAACATATTTTTTTTAACTGCAGTCTATAATAAATCAACACAATATGCTCTTTACGGAAAGGTTGATCTTTGTGCCCTTTTGATTCGGATGATCGGTCTGTGAACCTCTGAATCCTGCGGTCTCCAAAGGACTCTTCCCTTCACCAGTTGCTGTTTAGAAACTCCTGGTTCTCTGCTGAGGTTCACGGAGGGTTAATGCACTAACCATACACCATCTAGTAAAGGGGAAAATGGAAACAACTGAAATCGGAAGTCTGAGTACTTGCTTTGTGGGGGGGAGAAGGAAAACCCTATTCACCAGCAAAACCAGCAGCTCCACTAAACAACCACAGTTTTGATTGTTAATTGAAGGAATGTCTTTCCTATTAGAAGTCCACGAAAGACACTGAAAACCAAGGCCAGTTAGGTTCTGAAAGTCTGTCTCTGAGCCTTCCGTCTGAATGCCAAGCACTCTTTTCCCTGGTGCCCTTAGGACACATGGGGGTGTGCTTTCCGCACCCGCCCACAGAGGCCTAGATAACCCGGGGTTTATTGGCTGAACTCTAGCAGACGACATTAACCTTGATCATGAGCATTCACATGCTCTTTTTTTTCTCTGACGAATGCCTCCTCCTGCTGTGTCCAGGAGAATTTACGTATTTTCAACTCGTATATGTTTGACCTTGAAACGTGTTGGAAAATCCACTTACCGCTCAGGTGGCCAAATCTGATTCTTGACCAGCGTCCCTAACTGACCACCTAGTGAGGGAGGCAGCTGCCATTTATCGTCATGTTGAGTAGCTGGGAGCCCACCGATGAGCGCAGTTTGCCGGCCCAGGATCCTCTTTCGTAAATAACCTTGGACTAAAATCCAACCGTGTTGTCAGTTTTTGCCACTGATTGAATGTGTTTCTTAACTAGATTTTGGTAGAATATATTTGGGATCTGGTGGGAACTAGCTTACAGGTCATCCGAGGAGAGAAACTGGGCCCCCACGAAAGGTATGCTGATCCCAAGGGAAGGGTCCTGATGGGTGGAGAAGTAGGAGCGTGTGTCGGGACACTCGGATCTCCAGTTGGTCCCCTTGCCCACCTGGGAAAATATAAGGAGACGGTCCCGCTGCCCATGAAGCCGACAAAGCCAAGAGTAGAAATCACAAGTCAAGAAACATCTTCGGATTCTGAGGCTCCCTCTCTCTTTGCCCCTCCCCTGCTCGTGCTCTGTCTCTCTCTGCCTCTCAAAAATAAATAAACGTTTTTTTAAAAAGTTTATTTCTAGTTATTTTGAGAGAGAGAAAGAGAGAGAGAGAGAGAGAGAGAGAGAGAGAGAGAGAGAGAGAGAGAAAGCGGGGGAGGGGCAGAGAGGGAGAGAATCCCAGGCAGGCTCTGCACTGTCAGCATAGAGCCCAGTGCCGGGCTCCAACCCATGAACCGCAAGACCATGACCTGAGCAGAAATCAGGAGTCAGGGGCTCACCTGCCCGAGAGCCACCCAGGTGCCCCAATAGAGTATATTTCTGAACTGATAGTAACCAGCATAGGGTCATTCAAGAAAAGAAACCCGGCCCCCATGAAATGTGTGCTAAATCCAAGTGAAGGGTAGTAATCGATGGAGAAGTATTAACATTTCATGCAGCTATTAATATTTGGTTTATGAGCATTGATTTGCAGTCAGCAAGCATTTAAGATTGTAGATTTCCAGAATGGAGTGTGAATTAGTGCCCACGGGAGATGGCGATTTTCAGAGAGCTTTAATTTTCAGTGAAATTCACAGAATTCACTACAAAGGAAATAGATCTTCTCAAATATTACGCTGCAAATGATTAACTACACTATATGGACATGTTATGGCCAAAAAATGAATCAGCAGCTGGGGTATGTCATATTCTAAGTGTATTGTCCTATGTTTGCAGAACTCTGGGGTATTTGCCTCAATATATTAAGTGCCTATCAAGTAACACTCAAGGTCAAAAATTCAGAAGGGGGCTCTAAATAACCTGAAAATTATTTAGGAAGAAGTTAGAACCTACATAAGGAACACATTCTTTCTTCCCCAATTCTCTGGTCTTCTGATTCTAAAGACATGCAGGGAATTTTTTTTTTCTTTCAAGTAATATCACCCCTCCTGGCAATCTTTAATTCACATCTGAAATTCTCACTCTTGTGACTCACCACAGTTACATGGCAATCAGGTAGATGGATTTTATTCTCACATACCTCATTTTCCTCAGCACTGCCTCTCTGCTGTGCGTGAAAGGTCATTTTAATCATGGCTATGTTTACGAAAGGCAGAAGGAAATGATTTGAAAGTGATTGAGATGTGGTGTCTACGTTCAACATTTCTTTTTCAAGATTCTGATTAGGGAGGCGATGCCCGTTCTACACAGCGAGTGAGAGCCCATGGGTGCTGTAGCCGCTGCTCACAGCCCTGTCCTTAAGTATCATCAGGACCCCCCTCCTGGCTGACATTTAAGCTCTGGTCGTGTGGAATTTTCAGTGTTTCTAACTCACGCACCATATTGTCTCTTTCCTATGCACCATCCCCCATGTTCCCTGTGCCTAGACCGTTATCGCACTGCCCCAGCCCAGCCCAGGCTAACTCCATAATGAAGTGCACCCTGTGAGAGCAGACCCATGTCTGTCCTGAATCACTAGCAGCTACCACCGTGCCTGGCCAGCGGCAACCAATGACTATTCCTGAAAAAATGAACTGACTCACGGATAGTTGTCCTACGGTTGCATCACTCATGTCTCTTCTCCCCTGAGACTCATTCCCAGCGACGCCTGCTGAGTCTCCCACTGTGTGTCATACCTAACCTTTGTCATATGTATTGACTTTTTAGCATAACTGTTAAACTGTTTGTCTTCCTTGTTAGAACCTAAGTCAAGGGAAGGCAGGATTTCTGGTAGTCTGTGCCTCAGAAGAGACATTCAACACAAGTTGGGTACATGGATGGATGGATGGATGGATGGATGGATGGATGGATAGATGGATGGATGAATTGGTTGATGGATGCCTGGATAGATGGATGCATGGATAGATGAATGGATGGATGGATAAATATATGGATAAATGGATAGATGGATGGATGGACGGATGGATAGATGGATGCACGGATGGATGAATAGATGGATGGATGGATGGGTGGGTAGTTGGATGGATAGATGGATGGATGGATAGATACATGGATAGGTGAATAGATGGATGAATGAATAGCTGGATGGGTGCCTGGATAGACAAGTGGATGGATGGATGGATGGATGGATGGATGGGTATTTCTGATACAGAGGAATGAGAGGTCATTGAGAAAGAATAAGAAAATAATGGGCCATGTTCTCCTCTCCCTAGTCAATTGCCAGGATGCTAAAACAACAAGAATGAAAGAGGGTGAAAAAGCGACATAATTGTGTTAGGACAGGGCAATAGATGAGAAAAGAAAAGCCTTCGTTTTTACATTTTTCTTCCCAGAGTGGTTGGCTAAAGAGTGTGTCACTGAGAAGAGCAGGAAAGAACTTTCCAGGGAATGGAAGTGCTCCATGCCTTGACTGAGCAACACATGTAATAATCGTGGCGACAAGTGTGCATTTACCCACAACTCACCGAACTGCATCCTCACACTGGGTGCATTTTATTATATATAAAGTATACCTCAAGAAAGTTGACTGAAGTTTTAAAAATCAGGGTAAAGGGAAAAAATGTCAAGACCTGTTCAATGGACAACAATTGGGGGAAAGCTTTCATTCTCCACATCCTAGTTAAAATATTTTCCAAGTGTACATATTGCTTTTTATAAATGTTTAATTATTTTGAAAGAGAGAGAGAGAAGAGGGGAGGGACAAAGAGAAAGGGAGAGAGAGAATCCCAAGTAGGCTCTGCATAGTCAGTGCAGAGCCTGATGTAGGGCTCAATCCCATGACCCATGAGATCAGGACCCAAACCGAAGTCAAAAGCCAGATGCCCAACCTGACTGAGCCCCCCAGATGCCCCTATAATGCTTTAGTAACTTTCTTAATATTATACAGCAAGGCAAAGCAGTATCCCATATTAGAGTATAAACATTCTAATGAGCTTTTCTAGAAGAACTTGGTGTGTCCAAGTTGATTTAAATATCAACTTGGGTCATATTTATTTTCTTAAAGTTTAACATGTAGGATTAATTTTTTATATGTTCAGAATCAACACATTGTTAATTCAATAATAATATACATATGATCAGTGGTAAGTGAAATTGACTTTATAGAGTGTCTTTAACGTTGACCCAGACTCTCAAGAGACCAGGAAGTACATTTGCAGTTATGCTTTTGAAATGAACCACTGGTAAAAGAAACAAACAGAAAACCCTACTTTTCTCCTAAGTCAGTTTTATTTTTGAAACTTCTAAAACATTTTTTCTTGCAAATTACACCAAATGTGCATCAATCTTTTGCTTACAGAGATTTAAAAAAAAATTAAACACCACGAATGTTGGAGAAATAATTTTGAAAAGCTACACAGGATCATCCATAACCATTACAAATAATGACTGGATCACACATGCGTGTTTACGCCTTCCAGATTCTAGCATTCTTCATGTGGTTTTATTACAGGCTCAGTTGCCAAATACCCTCTTTTAGTTGAGTCATATTCACATTTTTTATACAGTAAAAATAGTTCCAGCTTTCAGTCTTTGTAGCAAGTCTTTTGTGAAAAAGCAGATTTCTGAAGAAGTACTAGTAAGTGAGCATGGAGAAGTTTCTTAAAATACACTTATACCAAGGGGCACCTGGGTGGGTCAGTCGGTTAAGCGTCTGACTTTAGCTCAGGTCATGCTCTCATAGTTCGTGGGTTTGAGCCCCACGTCGGGCCGTGTGATGACAGCTCAGAGCCTGGAGCCTGTTTTGGATTCTGTGTCCCTCTCTCTCTCTGCCCCTCCCCACTTGCACTCTGTCTCTCTCGCAAAAACAAACATTTAAAAATTAAAAAAAAAAACCATTCATGTTGAAGAATCAAGAACAGATGATATCACATAGATTAAATTATGGATGGTACAATATAGCTTGTTCCTATGAACGCATTACCCCCCACAAATACGGTAATGGGGAATGCTATGGAAGAAACAAATGTGATGAGGGCAAACGTGCTCACAGCTTTCACCCCACAACCTGGGTTTGCTTCAGGCTCCTTTGCTGATACTGGGCACTAAGGACGCTAAGTACCTAGGAAGCTCAAGGGACCCTTTACTTTTGGGAAAATAGGAGATCACCTGGGAAGAGAGAGAGTAAGCAGGTGGACTGAGCTGCCTGCCAATCTCAGAAGGTGACTTCGGAGCCAGACGTCACTTTACCTTGAGCTTGTTGGTTTGGTTTGTTTCTTTTCATTCATTCAGGCAAAATGTGTCCAAATCCAAATTTCTTTCTCTTTTCTTTACTGTCTTTATTTCTACGCAGGACCCTTAGGCCTGTCCCTCCTCCACTGTCCCTTGTTTCTGGGACTGGTGATACCATTCACCCGGCTCAGCCTGGAAACCCTGGGGTCACTGCCCTCTTTCTCACTCCCCATGTTGCGAGGAGATGATCCTGGATTAATGGGGTTGGGCCTAAATGCAACCAGGAGGCTCCTTATAAGAAGGAAGCAGAGAGAGTTGACTACAGAAAAGACTGAGATGTTATGTTCCTGGCTTTGAGGATGGAGGGCCCTGAGCCCAGGGATGTAAGGAACACGGGAACAGGCAAGGAAAATAAGTCTCTTTTCAAGCATCCGGAGGGAGGATGGCTTTGCCAACACCTTGACATCAGTCCCATGAAACTCTCTGGAACTGGAAGAGAATGAGTGTGTATTAAGCCATCAAGTGTGTGGTCTGTTACAGCAAGAGTTAGAAGCTAATACACCCTCTGATTTAGAATGCAATTTAGGGGCGCCTGGGTGGCTCAGCCTGTTAAGCATCCAGCTTCGGCTCAGGTCATGATCTCACAGTTCGTGGGTTCGAGCCCCACATCAGGCTCTGTGCTGACAGCTCAGAGCCTGCAGCCTGCTTCAGATTCTGTGTGTCTCTCTCTGACCCTCCCCTGCTCATGCTGTATCTCTCTGTCTCTCAAAAATAAATAAAAAACATTAAGAAATGTGTAAATATTAGAATGCAATTTAGGGGCACCTGGGTGGCTCAATTAGGCACCTGACTTTTTTTTTTTAACATATATTTATTTTTGAGAGATAGAGACAAAGCATGAGTGAAGAAGGAGGGGCAGAGAGAGAAGGAGACACGTAATCCAAAGCAGGGTCCAGGCTCTGAATTATCAGCACAGAGCCCAACACAGGGCTCGAACTCATGAATGGTGAGATCATGACCTGAGTTGAAGTTGGCGCTCAACCAACTGAGCCACCCAGGTGCCCAGGCATCTGCCTCTTGATTTCGGCTCAAGTCATCATCTCATGATTCATGAGTTCTAGCCCTGCATCGGGCTCTAAACTGACAGTATGGAGCCTGCTTGGAATTCTCTCTCCCTCTCTCTCTGCCCCTCCCCTGCCTCTCTCTCTCTCTCTCTCTCTCTCTCTCAAAATAAATAAACTTATATTCAGAATGCAGTTTAAAATCCTGGCCTGGCTCTGAGACCTCCTCACGTACACTCTCTCCCTGGCTCCACCCCGTGCAGTTACACCAACAATGCCAAACACACCCCCTTGCATTCAAGTTTCCCTAAGATAACGCTTCTGTGTGGGTCCCAGGAAAATGCTGGCAGAGGCATGGATGGCAAATTTCAGGGCTTTACCTTGGGCCCCGAACACTAGAAACTACTGAGCTTCTTCCGGGGGAGGAAAGGACACCACGGACGTGAGATGACCCCGATTGCCCCCGCCTGGTGATGCCACGTGGGCGAGGTGGCAGACGGACCACTGAGCCAGCTTTGCAAATCATGAATTACCAAAAAAAATTCATAGTACCTTCTGGAAAGAAAGTTTCCTCCCCAGGGAGCAAGTCATTTGACTCCTGCCCAGGATGCACTCCTGAGATGCTCCGAATGAGGACAATGATTTTCAGGGAGGCGGAAGCAAGTGACCGACAGATGCCCCTAAGGGTCCTGGTTCGGGGGACAATCCCACTCCGAATGCTCAGTCTTGGGGGCTGGCAGCAGAGAACCCAGGAGACCGGAGCAAGGGTTCGGCGGGGTTCGGTGGGAAGCTATACAAGGCCACACGGACAGATCCTGGCAGAGCACAGGCTGGGAGAGAGGAGGCCTCAGGCATACGCACGGCCCGCGCCCTCCCAGTGCCAGGGTCCCCAAGACCGGTGACAGATGACCGGGGAAAGGCTGAGCAAGGAGGAAGCTGAGCCTGGGCCGGGGGGATGCCGCTGAGCTGCACGCCCGCCAGACGAGCCAGCAGCGCCCCCTGCTGCCCGAACTGAGCCGCACACATTCAGAGAGCAGGAAGGGGACCCAGAAGTTCTGAGGGGGGCTGGGAAGGGGAGGCAGAGAGAGGGGACGTGAGCAGGTCCTGCGGGGATATAAGAGAGCTCCGCAGCTGGGTGTCCTTGGTCTGAAGAGATAGTGCCTTTATCCCCAGTCACAGGAGAGTTCCCTGGGCTTAACTGGGCTGAGGCTGCGTGTCCCAGGGTTGGACAATGAAGTTACGTTTGGGTCGAGGGGCTGTGGTAGGCAGCATGGTCAAAATGGCCCCCAAGATTCCTAACCTTGCTCTGGGTGAACAGGACTAAGGCCAAGAGGGGATATAACCCCCATGATTATATTACTTTATGTGGCAAAAGGGATTTTGCACATAGAACTCGGTGCCCTACTCACGCATTGGGTTAATCAAAAGGAAGATTAACCTGGGTGAGCCTGACCTAATCAGAGGAGCCCTTAAAGTTGAAAAGGAGCCACAGTAAGGCTCTCTGGCTGGCAGAAAGGGGTGAGCTGCCAGGTTGTGAGAGGAGGGCCATGTGACAAGGACCTGGGGCAGCTTCTAGAAGCTGGGAGCTGTCCCTGGCCAGCAGCCGGTAAGAAAAAGAGGACCTTCATCCTAAAACTGCAAGGAAATGAATTCTGGTAACAACTGAATGAGTTTAGAAGAAGACCCTGAGCGCAGGTAAGACCCTGGCTCTGCCTAACACCTTGATTTCAAGGTGGTCCACCTGGGGAGGGACCTAGACCCAGGACCAAGCGAACCCACCCCGGACTCCTGAGCCCCGGAAGCAGTGAGCTGATCAGTGTGTGCTGTCTTAGACTTCTCTGTTGTTGATGATTAGTTGTGCAGCAGTAGGGCACGTGACCTCTTCACTGAGGCCAGGCTCACATGGCCAGAAGGCCAGCACCCCTCCAGAACAGGCTTGTGCTCTTGGGGGCCATCAACCCCAAAGGGACTTGAGCTCTCCTCAAAATGTCCCTGCACTGCATGCCACAGGCCATGACTATTTAATTTTTTTAAATATTTGTTTTTGAGGCAGGGGAGGGGCAGAGAGAGAGAGAGGGAGACCCAGAATCCGAAGCAGACTCCAGGCTCTGAGCTGTCAGCACAGAGCCCAACACGGAGCTCCACCTTATGAACCACAAGATCATGACACTTAACTGACTGAGCCACCCAGGTGCCCCAGGCCATGACTATTTAAACACTGATTTCTTGCCTCTTTTTTTTTTAGAGAGAGAGGGAGAGAACGTGGAGGAGAGGGACAGAGGGGGAGAGAGAGAGAGCGAGAGGAAGGAGGGAGAATTTCAAGCAGGCTCTATGCTCAGCATGAAGCCTGATACAGGGCTTGATCCCATCACCCTGGGATCATGATCTGAGCCAAAACCAAGAGTTGGATGCTCAACTGACTGAGCCAAACAGGTGCTTCTCTTGCCTCTTTTTTAATGAGTACATTGACAAAAATATTTTAGTAGATTTTTCCCAAGCAATTCTGCAAAAAGATATAGATATAAATTAGTGGTAGGTTTCATTTTTGTTTTTGTTTATTTTTCTTAATTATTTATTTCTTTAATGTTTAATTTTTTATTTATTTATTTTTTTTTTTTTTTTAGAGAGAGACAGCGTGAGCAGAGGAGGGTCAGAGAGAGAGGGAGACACAGACTCTGAAGACAGGCTCCAGGCTCTGAGCTAGCTGTCAGCACAGAGCCTGAAGCGGGGCTCAAAACCCACAAACCACGAGACCATGACCTGAGCCGAAGCCACACACTCAACCGAATGAGCCACCCAGGTGCCCCTTAATTTTTTATTTTTGAGACTGGGGGCGGGGGGCGCAGAAAGAAAAGGAGAGAGAAATCCCAGGCAGGCTCCATGCAGCACAGAGGCTGATGCAAGACTTGAACTCATGAACCATGAGATCATGACCCGAGCTAAAACCCAAGAGTTGGATGCTTAACCGACTGAACCACCTAGGTCTTTCATTTGTGTTTTTGTTTAAAGGGTTCAATCCTCTGGGTATAAAGCATTTTTGTGAAACGTGCAAAATAAAGTCACTATGATTTTAAAAATCGGACTTCCCACGATTATTTGAGCTGCTGGGAGGGTAGAAGCATTGATCATACCATACTCGGGCCATTGCAGTGTTGCAATAAGGCATTTAGTGCTCATTCGAAAGGTATTTTTACTGAGCATTCAGATGTGCCAGGCACCGTTGGCGGACCTGGAGAAGAAGGGGTTAAAAGGACAGCCATGATGCCCAGGCTCACAGAGCTTAGTCAGAGGAACTGGAAGGGAAGATAGAAACAAATAATTTCATTAGGGTTAGGGTAAAAAAAAAAAAAAAAAGGAAAGAAACAAGTAATTTCAGAAGAGCAATGCCGTGGAAAGCCGTGGAAAAGATACACAAGACATTTGTTTTCTATTGCAGCTGATAACAAATTATCACAAACTTAGTGCCTTTGGGACAAGGCAGATTTATTGTCTTACAGTCCTGGAAGCCAGAAGTCTAAAATCAAGGTGTCAGTGTTCCTTCCGGAGGCTCTGGGGGCAACTCTGGCTCCTTACCTTTTTCTGCTTCCCGAGGCTGCGTGCGTTCCTTAGCTCCGGGCTCCTTCCAGGAAGCATTCCAGCCCTGGCTTTGGTCACCTCGTCTTCCCCACCCCAGTGCCAAGGGAGGGGGTCCTGCCCTGGGTTTACGGGGATGGGGACATTGGACAGTGAGGCCAACAGCAGACTATTTGTCTCATGCACTCACAGCTAGAGGGAGGGGGACACTGCAGGCCACGCGGGGGCCACATGAGGGCCACACTCAGGAGCGGAGTGAACGAGCAGGGCTCTGAGAGGCAGACTTTGTAGCACCAAGAGGGTGAGGTGGCTCGGTTCCCACGGGAGGGTGTGATGGGCTTGTCTGAAGAACTGCAGGGCTGGGAGGGAACTGGAACCCAGCATTCAGGGGTCAGCAGGTCCTGAGCCTTTGTGTGATGAGGAGGGGTGTTTGGGGGGACCTTCTCCACAAAAGTGGGGAGGGGAACCTGTGTGGAGACCACTCACAGCCTCCCACGGCACCCAGAGTCAGGGCAGCACATGAAACTGAGTCTTACGTCTTACGCAGAATTGTTGTATTCCCTACTACGCGCAGGCGGTGGGTGAGGCAAAATTTCAGCCCTTGTTTGCCTCCAGGGCTGATGCTCCAACCACCGCACCACACAACCTCTCCAGCACTGCGGGTTGTGCAGCCTGTGTGCAAAGATGGCCGCCAAGGAGCCGCATCTGCCAGCTCGCATGTTCTGGCGACATGCGCCCCCACACTGGGTCTGGGTTGGCCCTAAGACTTAGTTTCACCAAGAGAACATGGTAAAAGGGACACCATCTTCATTCTGTGGCCTAAGAGGGCCAGGCAGCTTCTGCTTGTGTCGCCTTGACAATCAGCTGCCCAGTAGAGGCCAACGACTTCCTGTGGGGAGAGGCCACATGGAGGGGCCCTGGGGCATGAGACCCTTCCATGGGGGGAAAGGCCACAGGAAGGTCCGCCAAGTTATCAGCCACGAAGCAAAGAAGCCATCATGGAATGTTCTAGCAAAGTAGAGCTCCCAGAGGCTGTAGCCCCAGCCCACCTCACGGAGTAGAGAAAATGGCAGCTGAAGCTAGTCAATCCACAGCATGGCGTAAGGTAGTGTGAGAGAATACAGTCGTGGTTGTTGAAGCCATTGGGGTGATTTGTTACTCCAACAGATAACTAACGCTCTGGTTTAAATCTTCTCTTACCTAAGTTCGCTCCATTAGCGAAGCATCAACACTTCAAACACGTGCTGTGGTGAAGAAAATGGCCCCAGTCTCCCTGTGTGTGAGAGGAACACTAGGGTAGGTACACTTACAGATTTATAAAAGGCATGAAAGGGGATGAAGAAAGACCTCTAGCTGTGTTTTACTTCTTATCATTTATATCACGTCCATGGATTTTTTTTAAATAAAGCTGTCTAATGGCTGCTCCCTCAACTTTTCGCCTATTCCCATGTTTTAAAAACATATTCTGTCAAAATGTCAGCTTGGTCATTCTGAAGGATTCCAAGAGACTTCCTTCACAGATGTTCTTCCAGAAACACCGAAAGCAAGAAGTGGACAGATTAGCTACCTTAGACCTGAGGTAATGTCTTAGGCTGTTTGTAGGACTCCAAGGAAAGACGACGTGTGACTCCAGGGAGTGGTGTCGTCATGCACAGTCCCTGTTTGTAAGGATATTGTAAGAGCCAGAGTGGGTGTCTTTAAATTTTCTCAGACACACGCCAAGGCTGCTCCGTCACCAGCAGCCTTCTCCTCTCGTGTGGTTCATGACACAGTGGAGGTTTTGTTTTGTTTTAATTTCTTTTTTTAAGTTTATTTATTTATTTTGAGAGAGAGAGAGAGAGAGAGAGAGAGAGAGAGCACGAGCAGGGGAGAAGCAGAGAGAGGGAGAGACAGAATCCCAAGCAGGCTCTGCAAAGCCCGACTTCGGGCTCAAAATCACCAACCACGAGATCACGACCTGAGCCTGGATCAAGAGTCAGATGCTAAACCGACTGAATCACCCAGGAGCCCCAATCTATTCACTTAAGTTCAAGTTAGTTAACACACAGTGTAGTGTTGGTTTCGGGAGTAGGACTTCAGTGATTCATCTCTTACGTACCAGTGCTCATCCCAACAAGTGCCCTCCTTAACGCCCAGCACCCATTTAGCCCATCCCCCACCCAGCTTTCTTCCCTCCAGCAACCCTCAGTTTGTCTCTTATGGTTTGCCTCTCTCTGTTTTTCTTATCTTTCCTTCTTTTCCCCTACATTCATCTGTTTTGTTTCTTAAATTCCACCTACGAGTGAAATCATATATGATGTTTGTCTTTTCTCTGACTGACTTATTTTGCTTAGCATAATACACTCTGGTTCCATCCACGTTGTGGCAAATGGCAAGATCCCATTCTTTTTCATCACCAAGTAATATTCCATTGTCTACATATACACCACATCTTCTTTTCCATTCATCGGTCAATGGACATTTAGGCTCCTTCCATAATTCAGCTATTGTCGACAGCACTACTATAACATTGGGATGCATGTGCCTCTTTGAATTAGCACTTTCTATCCTTCGAATAAATACCTTAGTAGTATAATTGCTGGGTTGTGGGGGAGTTCTGTTTTTAATTTTTTGAGGAACCTCCATACTGTTTCCCAGAGTGGCTGCACCAGTTTGCATTCCTACCAACAGTGCAAAAGGGTTCCCCTTTCTCTCATCCTTGCCAACATCTATTGCTTCCTTGTCGTGTCCCGCCCTGGCCGCTCCGGCCCGCGGGGCGGTGAATCCTTGCGGGTTCTTGATCCTGAGGGAGGGAGAGAAAGGGCAGGAAAAGGGAGCACAGAGAGTGAAGACAGCACACGGAATCCGATCAAGCCTCTCTCCTTTATTCAGCAAACACTGTATCTTATAAAGATTTTTAGGCGGGAGAACAAGGTAGCTGACCTAGGTCGGTTGCTAGGAAACAGGGTTAAGGGATTAAAGCCAGGGTAAAGAAGGACATAAACTAAAGTTTTTAGCACAGCACTGAAGGGCCGATACCACCCTGCCTGTAGGCAATTGATCTTTGTTCTTCTGGCTTCTCCTCTGACAGGGAGTGGCGCTCCCCTGCCTATTTTTGCAACTCCCCTCAGGGAGTGACATATCCGGCAGCAAATGGCCAAGCAGCTGAATCTTTGCCACTTCCCACACTTCCTGAGCTGTTAATCTTAGCCATTCATTCTGACAGGTGTAAGGTGGTAGTTCCTTGTGGGTTCGATCTGTATTTCCCTGATGATGAGTCATGTTGAGCATCTTTTTGTGTGTCTGTTTGCCATCTGGATGTCCGCTTTGGAAAAGTGCCGATTCATGTCTTCTGCCCATTTCTTCTCTGGATTATGTATTTTTGGAGTGTTAAGTTTGATAGGTTCTATACAGATTTTGGGTAGTAGCCCTTTATCTGATATGTCATTGATGCAGTGGAGTTTTAAGCAAGGTGTTGCATTAAGCCGATTATGACCTGCTCAGAGCTCCCTCATTATCCTGACTTAGATCTTCTTGGGGGCAGCGCAGGTCCTGGGATACTCCAGCCCGAAGCCCTCATTTAGTCCCTAAGAAACATATTCGAGGCTGACACGCAGATGTGTGCTTGTCTCTGTCACCATTAGAGACGAGCTTCTCTGACATCAGAGGGAAGTCCTGACATCCCCAGGGGGACCCAGACCCTTGTTCTCCACGGCACTGCCACCAACCCTCTCCCAGGGACTCCACAGCTGGCTATGCTCCATGTTTCCACATCTCTGATGGGTAGCCCTGCCCCTAGTGACTCAGGGTAGGACAGTGGGAGATGCCCTGTCTCCTTCTTCCGCCTTCACTCAGGGTCTCCTCGGTCCTCACTTCGTTTTTAGCAAAGCCTCCCCCATCCATTCTCCCATTCCTGCTGGAGTGAGCTTTCTAACACGTGTGTCTGAACTTCATACTTCCCTTCACCTTCATGCCCAGGCCAGACTCAATCTCCCGACACACCTCCCTGTCCCCAGCACGGATCCAACCACCCTGAACTAATGGTTGGCTCCCCTTCCGACCCCCAGCCAGTTTGCCAATTGTTTCAATTTATTTGTCTCTGGTTTGCTAGCCCTCCCCCCTCCCTGAATGCATGGAAAGAAATAGTCATTCAGTAAATATTTGTTGGATGAATTGCTTACAAACCAACTTGATTCCTTTTTCTTCAAGTCCATAAAGATACAGATCCTCCCCCAACACTGATGAGCTGGCTGTGTCTGTGTGGGTGGGGGACCTCAGGCAAAGCAGGTGACAAAAATATTTTACAGGAGGTGTTTTCTCAATGGAGACGATGCATCCAGCATGGAAACTCCAGCCTGGTTTTCCCCAGGTGCTTCGGGGCGGGGGTGAGGTGGGGGGCTCATTCTCATCCCCACAGCCTCTGGCTGTGTCCATATTGTGTCATTTCTGCCCCATCTATCTGGCCAGTGGAGTGAAGCTGGAGTAGGACATCACTGAGGGACGAGAAAACATTTCAAAGACATGATTAGTCTAGGCACCCTGCCGGTTTCTGAAAAGTTGTCCCTGTGGGATCTGCAGGGCCCAGCTTAAAAGAGCTGACACAGAGGGGACCTTGCTGAGTTACTGACCTTGACCTGCAATATGCAACAGCTGCAGCTGCTTGGTTCTGAATGCACAATAACAATTCATTCCTGAGTAATTTCCTACAGGGCCTGAAAACCAAATAATCCCCTAATATAGGCCATTTGACATCAAAGTGCTTACACAACTCAACCGACAAAGATTGTATGCTGAAATCACTGCTAAGCAATGTCTTTTTTTTTTTCTTTTTCCCTTAGGGAGAGAGAGACAGCACACGAGCAGGTGAAAGGGGCAGAGAGAGAATCCCAAGCATGTTCTGTAGCACAGAGCCTGAATCAGGACTCGATCCCACGGCTCTCAGATCATGATCTGAGCCAAAATCAAGAGTCAGATGCTCAACCAACCGAGCCACCCAGGCACCCTGACAATTTATTCTTTTAAAAAATCCTGTAAAGAACTTTTCTTTCTTTTCTTTTCAGAATCTTCTGTCCTGTCTCACAAAGCAATGCCATACACTTGGAAATTGCCGGCAACTTGGCAGTGGGAATTGCGTATCCTGACAGGTGACAGTGACGGGAGCAGACACTCCAAGCGGGTCCTTCTTGGGGATCTAGTCTGAGCCCTCTTGAGCTGGAGTGGTCAGTGAGAGTTTTGTGACCCCCTCAACTGCACCTTTTTGAGGGTAAGCGAGGGATGAAGAAATCTGCATGGTGACACACAGCGACCCTCAGGACACGTGGTCAGAGCAGGAACAGGGAGACACACACATCTGTGGCCCCGGTGGACTGTGGTGCCGCTTGGAGAACATCTGTTTGCAACCCCGACATCAAGGGACTCTGCCAGGGTAAGAACAAGGCAGGCTCACTCCACAGCTTGGGGAAGTTCAGGGCACACCTGTTTACACTTTTCCCACCAGCCTCTGCCTCTCTTGTGACCACACCTCCTAGGTCTCAAGGGGTGCCTCCTTTGTTGACTTCCACAAAAAATCAAAAAGACAGAAAAGAAGACCTTTGGTTTCATTTTGCTTTGTTTCTTCTTAAATGGCTTTGTTGACATATAATCATGTACAATTCACCCACTTAATGGGTACAATTCAAGGAAGGGTAGGTGTATTCACAGATGTGTGCAAGTGCACACCATCATCTGTTTTAGAGCATTGTTATCACCTCAGAAAAAAACCCAAACTCTTTAGCTATTACGTCCCCTATCTCCATCCTTCCTCCAACCCCCAATCCTAATCCCCACCCCCAAACTAGTCCTAAGCAACTGTGAATCTGCTTCCTGTTCCTGTAGATTTTCCCTGTCCCGGGCTTTCATGCAAATGGAATCATATAATATGTGATCTTTTTGTGACTGGCTCCTGTCATGCATCATCAACAGTTATCTGGTTATATATCGTGTATCGGAACTTCATTCCTTTTTATGATGGAATACTATTCCATTGTATATTTTGGCACATTTTGTTTAGCCATTAATTAGTTGATGGGCATTTATTTGGCTGTTTCCACTTTTTGGCTATTATGAATCATGCTGATCATGCTGCCGTGAATATTTGCATAAACGTTTCTGTGTGGACACATTTTTGCTACTTTTGGGTCTACACCTAGGAGCAGAATTGCTGGGTCATATGGTAACTCTATGTTTCGTCATTCAAGGACCTGCCTGACTGTTTTCCAAGGCAGCTGAGCCATTCGTTATTTTACATGCCTACCCGGCGTGCGTGAGGGCGTGGATTTTCTCTCCCTCCTCACCAATGCTCTCTGTGACCTGACTTTCTCAGTCTGGTCACCCAGTGGGTATGAAGTGGTGTCTCACTGTGGTGTGCATTTGTTTGTCCCTGGGGCGAGTGATGTGAAGCATCTTTTCTTGTGCCTAAGTGGCCACTTGTTTTGGTTTGAAGGGTTTCATCCTGCAGAACATTCTACCGTCTCATTCTCCCTCCTCCCACCTCCTCCTCTGCCCTCCCGAATCCCACCCAACCCAGACGCTGACCCACGTCCAGACTTTTCACTCCCCCTCTTCTGAAGGCCCAGCGCCAGTCGGCACGGGCTCAGGTTTGCCACTGTGGGCTGCCCGACCGAAGCAAGCTCACAGCAGCTGCTGAGCTGGAAAGCTCTCCGTGTTCCCATCTGTGTAACTGGTGCCCAGGAGGGGCCCATAGCCCTTAGCGTTTACATGCGTTTATGTGTTCACTGCCTCGGAGCGCTACAAATTCACAAGGTGAGGAGCTCCTCCAAAAATTCAGTGGGAAGGAAAGGGTTTGGTGGCTTATGTTGAAATTCTGGACCCCCAAACAGCCCACTTTTCATAAAGATGTATTTCCCTTCAGGTAAAACAGATGGTTTTTGAAAGAAGAAGGAGGGGCGCCTTGGTGGCTCAGTCGGGTAAGCATCCAGCTTCGGCTCAGGTCATGATCTCACAGTTCGTGGGTTCGAGCTCCGCGTCGGGCTCTGTGCTGACAGCTCACAGCCTGGAGCCTGCTTCAGATTCTGTGTCTCCCTCTCTCTCTGACCCTCCCCTGCTCGCACTGTATCTCTCTGTCTCTCAAAAATAAATAAAAGACACTAAAAAATAAAAAAAAAATTAAAGAAAAAAATGAAAGAAGAAGGAGCCTCAGAAAGATGAGAAGTTCACCCACACCTGGTGGTAACCATGACAAGATTTGTATGGAAACTCGGAAATTCGGGAGCCATGCTTCTTAAGGGAAACTGCTGTGGATTATAAGGAATCCTGTGACCTCTGGTCATGTGTCATGAGCAGCCTTGGCTGAATTCCAGTCTCGGGCCGTGCCCTGAGCGTCCGTTTGCACTTATTTGCAGTAGAACGGTCAACAGTGACTCCTCAATGACTCTTGCTGATGGTGGAGGGGCCAGTAGCTAAGTCATGAGGTGGAGTCAGGTGAGGGAGTGTGCGGGGTCGGGGCTGGGTGAGGCTGGGCTTCCCCAACCAGCACCAGGTGAGCTCCATCCAGGTGAGCACTAGAGGGGATTAGGAAGGCCCAACAACAAGAACCCCAAGGTTAAGTGTACAGCATATACAGGACAGGACATGCCCTGGCATAAAAAAATCTAATCTGGGTTTTGGTCTCTCTTCCTGGCTGGTGGGAGAGATGAGAAGCCAGCCAGCTCAGTGACTTTGTCATATAAGCACCTCACCCGTAGGCCAGCTTCTTCTTCATCTGTTGAATTCATTCATTCACCTCTGAACACTTACTGGGTACCAAGTTGGTGCCCAAAACAGGACCAAATGCTGGAGAGAGAGATGAGGCAAAATCCTTATAAGCCAGCCAGGATTGAATGCAAAAGGGAAGGGTAGGCCTTTCTACCCAAGAAAGGTTCCTTCAGCTAAGGTGATGCTAATGTTGATTCTCATGAGAAGGACTCTGGCATGAAGATCAAAAAAGGAAAGGCATTTGAGACCATTGTCCCAACAGTAAATACATGTACAAGTAGAGTGCTTGTCTCCTTTGTCCCCAATTGCCAGGGCATCAATATTCCTCCCCTTACCAAGGCTTAAGTCTTCCAGGCCCACACCCACTGGTTGGTGATGACACCAAGTTCAAAGCCCACCTGGAGATCTAGTGATCCTCCAGGGTTTACAGAGGTCTGGGGTTCTTATGGAGCCCAGAACGCAGCAGAGGTGTGCCTTGACCAGAGGTTAACAGAGGCCGTCTTTAGTCTGCAGAAGCTCTGGACTCTCCAGCTGCAGACTGGGGACCTGCCGGGGATGAGATCATAGTTCAGGATGGGTTCTCACGTCTGGGTTTGTTCCTGGGACACTGGCATTGACCTGACTACTTAAAGCTTTCCCCTGTCTACCAAGCCTTACACACGCCCAGGCCTCTGTCATATTCCCATAAACTTGCCAACCTTTCCTGTTGGACACAGAGGTCATCCACCTCCACCCTGCCCTCCGGGGCCTGAGATGCCGTTTGTAGGGCCTGAAACCAGTAAGATGATCTCATTTTCCTTCTCAGACCATTGAGTGTCTACTTCTAGGACAAGTTCTACCTGGAGAATTGCTCTCCTCTGCCTGGAGCTGACTGCTTCTGAGTTGAAGGATGTGGGAGCCCTTTTCCCATTTTTTCTCTGAGCAGTAACTTATCATAGCAGAGAGTCTTGACTTGCCCCCTCCTACTCTTTGCTGTGACTTGTACATAATTCCCCTTCCATGAGATTGGGGACGGTCTTCCTCTGATCAGCTCCTTTGTGCTTTTTGGATGGCCCAACCTCCATAGCAATGCAGCTCCCTACCTGGCATTTATGTGTGCTTGGCCCCAGCTTTGCTGCAGCAGGGGCAGCAGTGATGCGCCAGAACAGGTCCTGCCACTCTGGGTCCAGGGTGGCTGACTCTGGAGTGATGTCCCACAAAGCCTCACCTCCCTCATCCACCCCAGAGCAGAAGCTGGCAGGCTGTTGAAGCAACTAATTCTCTCTCTCTCCCTATCTCTCTCTCTTTTTTTTTTTTTTTTTTTGAGAGAGAGAGAGAGAGAATCTTAAGCAAGTTCCACCCCCAGCTCAGAGTTCCGCGCTGAGCCCGACTTTGGGCGCAATCTCACTGATGGGGTTTTGGGGTAAAGGGGAACCAGAATGAATAGCCAAGAAAGTATTCTTGAGATGTCTTTGGTACAAAAATGGTGATTTTATTAGAGCCTGGGGATAGGACCCATGGGCAGAAAGAGCTGCACTGAGGTTGGGGGAGTTGGGGGAGATAAAGGCAAGAGGAAGTTCCTTAAAGGGATTTCCATATACTAAAGGAGACTCACCATGGGGCGCCTGGGTGGCTCAGTTGGTTGAGTGTCCAACTTTGGCTCAGGTCCTGATCTCACAGTTTGTGGGTTCGAGCCCTGCGTTGGGCTCTGTGCGGGCAGCTCAGAGCCTGGAGCCTGCTTCCAATTCTGTGTGTCCCTCTCTCTCTCTGCCCTTCCCCTGCTCATGATCTGTCTCTCTCTGTCTCTCAAAAATAGAGAAATGTTAAAAAAATTAAAAATAAATAAAGGAGACTCACCGATTACTGGAGGCCTAGCTATTGTCAAAATAAGGTTGGTTTTCCCTATGGCAAAGCATTAAGACAGTAGGGAGTTCCTGGAGATGAGGCTATTGATAAGATTGCCTTTTTATTTTGTAATTTACCAAGATATTTGTAAATTGATGGAGACTCTATCAGTTTAACCATTTGTTTCCTGTTCTTTTCTTTGTTCATGGCCAGCCAGCAGTGCCTGAGGAATGTTACCCGTATCTTATCTGGGGGTGGGGGTGGGGTTGCAGGGTGTCAGCCTGCCTTATACTCCCTGAGGTCATGACCTGAGCTGAAATCAAGAGTAGGATGCTTAAACGACTGAGCCACTCAGGCGCCCCAAAGCAGCTAATTTTAAGGAACACTACTGTCATACTACCTTTTGCTAAGTAGGACGTTACAACTTGAGCCAGGTACCTAGGCTAACCTCCCAGAGCAATAGGCAGACAGGCCACTGTCCTCCTCAGTGTTCACATTTCAAAGAGGAGGCTCCAAGGCCCCCGAAGAAAAGCGTTCCCGAGAGTCAAAACTGGTAAAGGGCTTTTTTCATTTTTTCAAAGACTTACATGTGTCTCAAAGGAGAGAAAAGATTCTAAAGGAAATACTCTAAGAAAAGGGAAGGAGAGAGTTCTCTTTCCCTTTGGGCTTAGGGAAAATCCTCTTTCTTTTGACATGTATTTACCCTTACAATGGTCCTAGGCCCTCTGCTCAAAGACCCGGTTTGGTCCAGGTGACTGGCCCTCCTTCCGCGTTGACTGGTGGCTCCGCAGTCAGACCACTGGCCAAGACTTGATCCTCAGACCTATCTTCTCCAAGGGGGTCTCAGCAAGTCCCATGGCATCGAGTACCATCAATACACCCAAGTGTATGTCTCTAGCCTGACTCCTTTCTGAGCTTCATATTCAACATACAACTCTTCACATCTAGACTTGGACTTTGAAGGGCATCCCAAACTTCACATGTTCAAAAGACACACTTCTTAAAATTCCGCCTCCCCACTCCGGCCTCCATCTTCCCCATCTCAGTTAATGGCGCCAGCCTCCACATACTCAGTCAACTCTTCTGTCCTTGATTCTTCTCCCCACCTCTTGGGTTCAGCCACATTATTTAGAGCCATTCAGAGACTACGAACAGCTCTGTCTCAAAATGTTCTCAGAGCTGTTTACTTCTGTCTGTCCTCTGCAATCAGCCCCGTTCAAGCCCCATAATATCTCACATGGATCATGTGGATGCTCAGATCATGCTCTCTAGAGAATGAATGAGCAACTGGGTCGGTTTCTCATTGACCTCTAATATCTGACTGTTCCCAGTGGTTCTAAAAAACCTTATCAGCAGATGAAATTTATCTTCCAGGAAACTTTGAAATTATGTTTCATGAAAGATATGATGTTAACAAGGGGCTGGTGAAATGCAGAGGTCATTAGTCTTTGAGTTGGGAGTCCTCTTGATAAAAAAAAAAAGAAGCTAACGACTTCTGTATTGCAAAGGATCTATGGATCCATTCATCCTCAGGAATATGGAGGCCAAGTGTTGATCCTAAAATGCTTCTTAATTTTCTCCTTGGCTGCCACATGTTGTTGGAGATACATACATACACACACAAATATGTATATATTTCAAAACTAGAAGAAGAGGGGCGCCTGGGTGGCTCAGTCGGTTAAGCCTCTGACTTCGGCTCAGGTCAGATCTCACATTCGTGGGTTCGAGCCCCGCGTCGGGCTCTGTGCTGACAGCTAGCTCAGAGCCTGGAGCCTGCTTCTAGTTCTGTGTCTCCTTCTCTCTCTGCCCCTCCCCCTCACATGCTCTGTCTCTCTCTGTATCAAAAATAAATTTAAAAAAACATTTAAAAAATTAAAAAAAAAACTAGAAGAAGAATAGAGAATAATATCATTACCCATGTAGCTGAACCGAACTATATCATAACTTAGTATTTTGCAATTTGTGCTTCAGACTTTTTTTAATATATAAAGTAATATAGGGACACCTGAGTGGCTCAGTCACATAAGCATCCAACTCTTGATTTCAGCTCAAGTGGGGATCTCACACTTTGTGAGATCAAGCCCCATGTCAGGCTCTATGCTCAGTGTGGAGCCTTCTTAGAATTCTCTCTCCCACTCTTTCTCCCCACCCCCCCAACTCTTTCTCAAAATGAATAAATAAATTTAAACTATTATTGGTAGAAATGAGACCCTCTATCATTCCTTCCTTGATTCTATTTCCCTTCCTCCGTCTGCAAAGGTAACTGCTATCAGGACTTGGTATTGTAATCTCATGTGTGTTTCTGTTGCAAGGATTTTTACCACAACACCTAGGATTCGTTGTCTCAGTGCTTTGAAGAATGAAGAGGTGGACACAAAATGAGGAGTAGGCAAAAGTTTGTTGGAGTATAAATAAGATCAGAAAGGAAGAATAGTAGGAAAGGTCTCTTTACAGAGAGGGGACATTGGAAAGTGAATGCCCAAGGACTGGAGGCAAGAGTCCTTGTTTTATAAGGTCTGGTCATCCCGCCCTCTTCCCTTCCCTTCTCCCTGTTCCTTCTCAGGTTCTACCCTCATTGGCTTGATAGCTCTAGGTTCCCGGGTGTCCCTTCCTGATTGGCTCATTTCCATTGATATAAGGGGTGATCTGGGGTCTTTTGTCAAACTCTAGAGGGGAAACCTAGGGGGAGTAGGTGAGGTCTGTTCCATTCTTAAGAGGAACTTTACACCTGAGGGGGCTTGCTATGGTCAGACACTCCCAGCTTTCTTCCAAAATATGTGTTTTTCCCACCCAGGAACCTCAGGCCCCTCTCTGCCTACTGAGTCCTATCTTCTTCTATCATTTTGATATATTTAGACTAAATTTTCTTTTTTTCTTTAATGTTTTATTTATTTTTGATACAGAGAGAGACAGAGCATGAGAAGTGGAGGGACAGAGAGAGAAGGACACAGAACTGGAAGTGGGCTCCAGGCTCTGAGCTAGCTGTCAGCACAGAGCCTGACGCGGGGCTTGAACCCATGAACGTGAGATCTGACCTGAGCCGAAGTCAGAGGCTTAACCGACTGAGCCACCCAGGCACCCCTAGACTAAATTTTCTAAGTGTGTAAGCAAGACTGTATGAACCAGACTAATGTTATATCGGACAAATCCGCTGCGCTGACCATGGTCCATGAGCTGAAACATTCTGAAGCACAGCCCCTCCCCCACGTTCTTTCCTTTTGTTTAATCACAGCTTTACGTGCATCCTTAGGGCGTAACATCCTTGATCTGCCCTGGAGATAGGACAGCGACACACATCTATTTTCAAACCGGTGGTCCCTCCGCTGTATGCCCAGCTCCTAGAATTATAAAAGTTGGTTTTTAAGGAGATGGGATTGGGGAGATCTACTTGACTTTTGGCCACCCAAAACACACTTCTGTTTGTAAATCCTCTGAATAAACCATTTCTCGTAAAGCTAGACTCACCGACCTTTTTCTTTTGTCTTAAGTCTTCTCTGGCCTTCAGAGGTCTTTCTATATATACCTCCCTGTTATGGAACAAAGATATAGTTTGTTTTACCAATAGTACATTTTAATTTTTTTTATAGTTTATTTATTTTTGAGACAGACAGAGCACGAGTGGGGGAGGGGCAGAGAGAGAGGGAGACACGGAATCTGAAGCAGGCTCCAGGCTCTGAGATATCAGCACAGAGCCAGACACGGGGCTCGAACCCATGAACTGTGAGATCATGACCTGAGCTGAAGTCGCACCCTTAACTCACTGAGCCCCCCAGGCACCCCCAATGGTAAATTTTAAAAATTGGTATATTTTAGGCCTTATTTAGCAAATTACTTTTTAAAATTCAACATTTTTTAGTATTATTCATGTGGATACACATTCCGATTCATTCTTGATGCATTCTTGCTTCCTTTCCACAATTAAGGTTTATAAAGCACACAAGTAAGGGGCCTCAGCTCAATTAATTTTCATAAAGGGAACATATCCATGGAGCCACCAACTACAGGAAGAAAGAGAACGTTAATTACACTCCCAAAGCCCCTCACGTGACATCATCTGGTCACCATGTGCCAAACTTCCCCAAAGAAACACTTCCTAACTTCCTTATTTGAGAGAGAAAGAGGCTACATGTGCCTGGAAACTGAGTGGGTGGGGAGTGGGAGGGACGAGAGAGGGAGAGAAAGAATCTCAAGCAGGCTATACAAATAGCATGGGAGCAGTGAGATCTGAGCCAAAATCAAGAGTTGGATGCCCAACTGACTGAGTCACCCTAAACTTTTTTTTCTTTGTCTTTTAAAAAATTTTTAAATCTTTCTTTCTTTTTTTTTTTTTTAGCTTTTTAATGTTTTTTATTTATTTTTGAGAGACAGAGAGAGACAATGTGAGCAGGGGAGGGTCACAGAGAGAGATCATGGCTGAGCCGAGGCTGGACGCTTAACTGACTGATCCACCCAGGCGCCCCAATCTTTATTTCTTTTTGAGAGAGAGATGGACAGACAGAGTGCAAGCAGGAGAGGAACAGAGAAAGAGGGGAGTGAGGGAGACACAGCATCTGAAGCAGGCTCCAGGCTCTGAGCTGTCAGCACAGATCCTGACACAGGGCTCGAACTCACCAACCACAACATTGTGACCTGCGCCAAAGTTGAATGCTTAACCCACTGAGCCACCCAGGTAACCCTTAATTTTTTTTTCTCCCTCCCTTTCTGTACTGTACCGTCTGGGAGGAAGTCACTCACAGGATGGGGAGTGAGAAGCCCTCTCCTTGGAGGCACAGTAGCTACATAAATTCTTTGGGATCCTTCTGCATGAGAGAGATTTGTCTCTTCTTCATCTATCAGTTTATTTGGTCATTTATTTTTATCAGTATGGACTTGTGGATATTTACTCGATACTTCAGATTATAATCTAATTTTGCTTTATTTTTCAGGTTGGAAGTTCAGCTTTGACCATTGCGAACCCTTTCAGTTGGCTCCTATGGTCCTCTGACATAGCCCCAACAGTGTTGTTTTGAACATTTCCTTACTTTCCACCAGATCCTCCAGGCTCATCTTATATGTTTCCCATCCCAGTTCCAGAAACAGCTATCTCTCCAAAGAGCCCAGTTCTTTTGCTGGAGAATAGAATTAGAAACCAAGGTCTGGGCACTGAGGTGTGCTCACTGTTACTGGGACGTCATGTCTCATGGAGCCCTCAGAGGACAGAGCAAAGACTGCACATGTTTAGACTGTGTCATGTACATTTGCTGACCTGCAAATACTTGCTTATGTAACCATCTCCACATATATTAAACTAACCATGAGTTCATACTGGTATCTCCAGCTCAAATCCATTACTACATGGATAATTCTAGCATTTCTCCCTATAAACTCCAATTCCATTACTGAGAAACCCATATCTTGGTTTTTAAAAATTGGTTTGGGAAAATTCTCAATTCCCCATGTCTCCAAATATTGCTTCTGCTCCACTCACTTGCCTCTGTATTTCTACAACTCCAACTGCACTGTGTTGATCCTTTTCCTGCTCCTTATTTTCTGTATTTCCCATAATTTTTTCCTCTTGTGCTTCACTCTAGATATTTTAAACTGACTTTTATAATTCATTAATCTATTCTTTGTGTCTAATCTGCTTGTAAATCCATTCATTGATATGGTCCTTTTTATAGACTCTAGCTTTCTTCTGAACTGCTTATTCATGAATTAACTTTGCTAATTTATGTTTTTTCTCAAAAAAATATATATTTCATCCAAATATCCAAATTGTATTTCACAAGAGACTTCTCATTTGGTTGATCCTTTCTATTTTCCTGTCTTCTTTTTTTAAATGTATGTTCTTAGTTGAAAATTTAGGGGTGCCCAGGTGGCTCACTTGGTTAGGCATCCAACTTCAGCTCAGGTCATGATCTTACCGCTCATGGGTTCAAGCCCTGTGTCGGGATCTGTGCTGACAGCTTGGGATTCTGTGTCTCCCTCTCTCTCTGCCCCTCCCCCTTTCACACTCTATCTCTCAAAAAAAAAAAGAAAATTTAATTTATTATTATTTTTTTTTGGTTTATCTTAAAGTTATTTTGCTTTTTGGGGGTTAAATTTGTTTTCCATCATTTTTCTTTTTAAAAATGTATTTAATGCTATAAACTTACCTCTAAGAATCACTTTATGAACCCAGAGGATTTCATACATAAGATTTTCTACGTCCTTTGAGATTTTTTTATTTTTACAATGTTTTCTGCTTTAACCAGTGTGTTAAGTAAACATGAATTAAGTTTTAGCTTTCAGATATATAAATGTTCATTGACTATATATTATCACCCATTTATAGCTTTTTTAAAATCGCAAGTAAGATGTACTTTTCTTTCAAATTTCTAATCCATGTTCCAGCCAATGGATGAAGGTAAAAACAATGATAACTTTCTATGGGAGAAATAAACAACATTTTTTTTCTTTTTAAGAAGATCCTGGATATTTGTGAACAGACAGAAAAAATAATCACTTGTTAAATACTCCATTCTTCTTCCTTTATGTGTTCAAATGTCACCTCCCTGCGGCCACATCTGCACAGATGAGCCCCCAATAACCGTTCTGTAACCGCACCCCTACCTGCAAGCCACTCAATGGTGTGATAACCTGGAACCATGATTTCGACTTGCCCCAGGAGCAACTGAAAAGATCTGAAATAAATTCTCCCAACCTCCTATTTGCTTGGCACAGACCAGACACTGCACAGAGATCCAGTCGGTTCTGAGAACCACCACTGGCGCTGTAGAGAGGCAGTCTCTCACGTGGCCAGAGGGTGTTTGTGGGGACCAGTTTCTCCTACCTGTAGGTATGGAACTCAAGCCCCGAGAACAGACGCTGTGCTTTTACGGACAGGTGCTGCCATGGAAGAGCCGAGAGCAGTTTGTCAACAGCTGTGGAATTCGCTCCACAACCCGCATAGTGAGGCGTCTCCAAGGAGCTCTGGGTCATGTGGCCAACGTATGAAATCTCCACTAAGATGTGCACGAAGATCACTGTGGACTTCAGGATAGGAGGTACTACGCAGCTGTACACACAGGAAAACGGTCCTTCCGTCTCAGACTTCATGGTTACATCCACCGGTGGCTCACTCCAAGGAGAAATGAAGGAGGCATCAGTTGTCACATATGTGCCATGTGCAACATTCATGTACTGAACCTGACAGGCCAGGCTGGCCTCTCCCACCAAATAGAAGTTGGAGCTCCCGATCTTCAGGGTGGCCATGATGGCAAGGATTACAAGGGACGTCTGTTTATGACATGTGACTTCCACTACTTTGATGCCAAAATCAACCGTAAAGCCTGATTGCAAACGCAGGAAGAAAGCCACCAAACCAGCTGCCAGGAGAGGACAAGAAGGACAGGAGGACACTCTGGCCCGTTCTCTGAGGGCGCACCTCTGATCCCCGTGTGGGCTCAGACCCACCAGCTGACTCCCCTCCTCTCCTGGGATGGAGTTTAGCCCCGGCTGCGAGGCAGGTGAACTCATGCGGCCACTGAGCCTGGCGTCTTTCTCCTCTTGTTCAGCCTGCACATCCTCCCTGTCACCTTCATCCTTTCACTCCACAGGGAGGGGACGAGCAGAGCTGGAATGCTGGCCCCCGTGGCCATGATGTGCCACTGTTGTCATGTCCTGTCCCTTTGGTCCTCGGATCTACACACACCAATTCATAACTTCATTGCCTTTGGATCATAAAGTCCAGTCTATATAAAACTGATCCTTAAAAATTTGGGGCTCCTGGGTGGCTCAGTCAGTTAAGCATCTGACTGCAGCTCAGGTCATGATCTCACGGTTCGTGGGTTCAAGCCCCACATCGGGCTCTGTGCTGACAGCTAACTCAGAGCCTGTCTTTGGATTCTGTATCTCCCTCTCTCTCTGACCCTCCTCTGCTCAAGCGGTCTCTCTCTGTCTCTCTCACAAATAAATAAAACATTAAAAAAATTTGTTGGAGGGGGTACCTGGGTGACTCAGCAGGTTAAGTGCTGGACTTCGGTTCAGGTCATGATCTCACGGTTCATAAGTTCAAGTCCCACATCAGGCTCTCTGCTCTCCGCACAGAGCCTGCTTCCAACCCTCTGCCCCCCCACTCCTGTCCCTCATACCCCCTTCTCAAAAATAAATAAACATTAAAAACATAGTTGGAACTTTTGTGATTAAGTATGTGGCCAATTTTTGAAACTCTTCCACAGGTATTTGTAAAAAATATATATTCTCTATTGGGTTGTCTCCACATGTCTATTCAACAAAGCTTGGTGATTCTATTACTCAAATATTCTTCAGGTTTATGCTTAGCGTTTTTTTGGAGAGGAAGAGATCTATCAGTTTCTGAGAGAAAGATGTTAAGCCTCTCCCACAACCCAATTCATCTTCACACAAATATCCCAACTTCTTGTAAATCTGCCAGTATAGTCTTATGCTTTCTGAGTCTGTGCATTTATGCACATACAAAGCCATAATTTTAGTACCCTCATTTTATTAAATTATGTGACCTTTATATCCTACTAATCTCTTGCATTTTTACTCTTTTTTATGTTAATATCAATATGTTAGATGTCTGTGGCTTAACATTTATTTAATATGTTTTTTCATTATTTTATTTTCAACTTCTTGATTTGGCTTTATTTTAGATGTGTGCCTTGTAAGCAGCGTAGGGTTATTTCATTTTATTATTCAGCACAATAATCTGGGTCTTTTAATGTGTACATATCCTGTTTAAGAAATTATGATTAGTGGTAGAGTTGGATATATTTGTACCATATTATTTTTTTACTTCTGTTTAATAGCTTTTTTCTTTCTTTTGTTTTTTTTCTATTTTTTATTTTCTTATTTTTTATCATAAGTGCACTCTTTAATCCCCATACCTGTTACACCCATTCCCCCACCCACTTCCGCTCTCTCTCAGTTTGTTCTCTATAGTTAAGAACTTGCTTCTTGGTTCATCTCTCTCTCTCTCTCTCTCTCTCTCTCTCTCTCTCTCTCTCTCTTGCTCATTTGTTTTGTTTCTTAAATTGCTTATATGAGTGGGATCATATGATGCTCATGTTTCTCTGACTGACTTATTTATCATTATAACTCTCTAGCTCCATCCATGTTGTTGCAAATGGCAAGATTTCATTCTTTTTATGACTGAATAATATTCCTCTGTGTGTGTGTGTGTGTGTGTGTGTGTGTGTGTGTGTGTGATGGCATTTGGGCTGTTTCTATAGTCTGGCTATAATAAATAAAAAACAAAGGGGTGCATATATCCCTCTGAAATAGTGTTTTTATATTCTTTGGGTAAATATTCAGCAGTGTAATTACTGGACCATAGGCTAGTTCCATCTTTAATTTATTGAGGAACCTCTATACTGTTTTCCACAGTAGCTCAACAGTTTGCTTTTCTACCAACAATGCACAAGGGTTTCTTTTTTTCCACATCCTTGCCAACTCTTACTGTTTCTTGTGTTTTTGATTTTAGCCATTCTGATAGATGTGAGGTGATGTCTCAGTGTAGTTTTGATTTGCATTTCCCTGATGATCAATGATGTTGAGCATCTATTCATGTGTCTGTTGGCCACCTGTATGTCTTCTTTGGAGAAATGTCTGTTCATGTCATCTGCTCACTTTTTAAACTGGTTTTTTATTTGTTTTTTTTTTTTTTTGGTGTTGAGTTATCTTAGTTCTTTACATATTTTGGATACTAACTCTTTATCAAATATATCATTTGCAAATATCTTCTCCCATTCAGTAGGTTGCCTTTTAGTTTTGTTGATTATTTCCTTTGCTGTGCAAAAACTTTTTATTCTGATGCGGTCCCAAGAGTTTATTTTTGCTTTTGTTTCCCTTGCCTCTGGAGACATACCTTGAAAGAGGTTGCTATGGAAAATGTCAAAGACGTTACTGGCTGTGTTCTTTCCTAGGATTTTCATGGCTTCAAGTCTCACATTTAGGTCTTTAATCAATTTTGAGTTTATTTTTGTGTATGGTATGAGAAAGTGATCCAGTTTCTCAACTGAAAATGGTGTAATGTAGCTATTCCGTTTTCCCAAAACTGTTGATTAAAGAGGCTGTCTTTTCCCCATTGCATATTCTTGTGTCCTTTGTCAAAGATTAGTTGACCATATAATTGTGTGTTTATTTCTAGGTTTTCTATTGTATTCCATTGATCTATGTGTCTATTTTTATGCCAGTACGAGACTGTTTTAATTACTACCGTTTTGTAATATAACTTGAAATCTAGCATTGTGATACCTCCAGTTTTGTTTTTCTTCTAAACAGCTTTTTTTCTTACAGAATTTTCCCCTTCTGTTTTCCATTGGTATGATAAAGCATTCTATATTCACTTTTATTTTTAAAAGAGAGTTAATTCCGTTGTTTTGAAACTTACAGACTTTTTTCCTATCCCTCTCATAATTACCTATATATCTTCAGCACACTTAGTGCTCTCTGAATTTAATCATTTCCCTACAAGGTCTCCAGTTATTCAATATTTCTAATCTTCTTCCTGATCTCATTAATGATCCTAGAAATCCTCAATTTTCCATTGAACTTTCACCCATTTAAAGAATCTTACCCTTTTTTAATATATTTTTTTAAATTTTTTAAATGTTTTTATTTGTGAGAGAGAGAGACACAGAGTGTGAGCAGGGGAGGGTCAGAGAGAGAGAGAGACACACACAGAATCTGAAGGAGGCCCCAGACTCTGAGCTGTCAGCACAGAGCTTGATGCAGGGCTCGAACCCACGAACTGTGAGATCATGACCTGATCTGAAGTCGGCTGGTTAACTGACTGAGCCACCCAGGTGGCCCGAATCTTACTCTTTTTAAGACCACTAAATTAATTAGCATTTTACTAATTTAATAGGTAATTAAATTTATTAACATGCTTTATTAATTTCAGTGGTTACCATTTTGTCTTGAATTTCACACATTCCCTCCAATCCTCTTTCTTTCTCGCTCCAGTACAAACATAGCACGTTAACTATGGCTGAATCATTGGATTTATACACGTCAATGGAGCTTCCATGTTCTTTATCCACTTATTCAGCCATGTAGGCTGGGGCATGTACTATGGCTCTTATACCTTTTCAGAAACATGAAGTTTCGGAATTGCATTATTATTCACAGTCATAGCCACAGCGCTCATGGGCTATGCTCTACCATAAGGACAAATGTCCCTCTGGGGAGCCACTGTCATTACAAACCTCCTCTCAGCAATCCCTTCCCTCAGCCCTGATTTACTAGAATGAATCTGAGGGGGATTCTCGGTAGACAAAGTCACCCTGCCACAAGTCTTTGCTTTCCACTCCATCCTCCCTTCCGTCGTCTCGTTACTAGCAGATAAGGCCACCCCTTGCTCCTACATGAAACAGGATTCAATAACCCTCAGGAATTACGTCTGACTCAGACAAACCCCAGTCCACCCGTATCACACAATCAAAGACATCCTAGGTCTTGTACTCCTCATCTTAGTGCCAATATCATTAATTCTATTCTTACCCGACCTCCTAGGAGATCCAGGCAATTCTGCTCCTGCCGGTCCCCTAAACACTCTACCGCACATCAACCCTGAATGATAGTTCCTTTTTGCTTATTCAATGCTCCGATCCTTTCCTAACAAACTCAGTGGAGTCCTGGCCTTCATCCTCTCTCTTAATTTTAGCAACTCTCCCCCACTCCACACATCAAAACAACAAGGAATACTGTTCCGACCACTCAGCCAACGCCTATTCCGGCTTCTAGCTGCAGATCTACTAACCCTAACATGAATTGGAGGCCAACCAGTAGAATATCCCTTTATAGTTATCAGCCCTCTAGGTTCCATTCCATACTTCTCAGTCCTCCTAATCCTAATGCCTATTACCCATGTTTTCGAAAACAACCTTATAAACGAAGAGTCTTTGTAGTATATAAAATACCTGGTCTCAAAAACCAAACAAAAGAGAATAGTCACCCTCCCTAAGACCCAAGGAAGAAGCAATAGCCCCACCATACCAATTTAGCACCCAAAGCTGAAATTCTATTTAAACTATTCCTTGTAGGTGCACCTGGGTGGCTCAGTCAGTAAAGCACCTGACATTGGCTCAGGTCATGATCTCACAGTTTGTGGGTTTAAGCCCCATGTCCGGCTCTGTGCTGACAGCTCAGAGCCTGGAGTCTGCTTCGGATTCTGTGTCTCCCTCTCTCTCTGCCCCTCCCCTGCTGGTGCTCTCTGTCACTCTCTCTCAAAAATAAATAAAGATATTTTAAAAATTAAAATAAGATAAAATGAACTATTCCTTGAAATACCAACTACTGATTTTAAAACTTTTGTAATTCATATATTATATACTCTTGTACTGTGCTTGCCTAGTATGTCTTTATTTACCGCACTAATTCATAATTATACTTCACAATTATGAATCATAAATCATGCAATGTACGCTTTAAAGCACTATGTATAATTGTGCATGACTGACCTCCCCCGTGAATATTGGGCATATACACGTATCTTTTAATATTAAATAAGACATGTTATGTATAATTGTGCATTACTCATGTGCACTTTTAGCAAATGTGAATTCTCTTCATCTTTGAAATTCTGAAAATCTGTTTATTTTGCCCTTCCAGAATGGTAGTTAATCTGGTTGTTATATTCTAAGCCCGAGTAATTCAGTGGAGAAAGGTTAGTCTTTTCAACAAATCTCACTGAAAAAACTGGATATTGCTGTGCAAAAGCAGAATCCTCAACCTCTTCTTTTCCCTTTATAAAAAATTCAACTCAAATTGGATCATCAACTATACAACCTAACACTATAAAAAAATTCTAAAAGAAAACATGGAAGAAAATCGTGTTAGACAAACACTTAGCTAAGATTTAAAAAAAAAAAAGGCATTCATCAAAAATTAAAGTTAAGGGGCGCCTGAGTGTCTCAGTCAGTTAAGCATCTGTCTTCCACTCAGGTCATGATCTTGCAGTTCATGAGTTCGAGCCCTGCGTTGGGCTCTGTGCTGACAGCTAAGAGCCTGGAGTCTGCTTCAGATTTGGTGTCTTCCTCTCTCTCTGCCCCTCCCCAAGTTGTGCTCTGTCTCTCTGTCTCTGTCTCTCTCTCTCAAAAGTAAATAAACATTAAAAAATTAAATTTAGTAATTCAGATTTTAACATTTTTAAATTTTTATTATTTTTTAAATGTTTATTTTTTGAGAGGGTGCACGCAGGGCAGGGGCAGAGAGAGGAGGTCAGAGGATCTGAAGAGGGCTCTGCACTGACAGCAGGAGCCCCATATGGGGCTCTAACCCACAGACCTCCAGATCGTGTCCTGAGCCAAAGGGGGACGCTCAACTGACTGAGCCACCCAGGTACCCCTTATAATTTTCTTACTTTTGATAAAATGAAAGGCAAGCCTCATGCTGGGGAAATATTTTCAAAATACCTATACAATAAAGACTTCTATCTAGAGATACAGATGACCAGTTGACATACGAAAAGATATACATCATTAGTCATTTGGAAATTTCAAATTAAAACCACAATGAGGGGGCCTGGGTGGCTCAGTCTGTGAAGTATCTGGCTTCGGCTCAGGTCATGACCTCATGGTCCGTGGGTTCAAGCCCCTCATCGGGCACATGCACTGGCAGCTTGGAGCCTGCTTGGGACTCCCTCTCTCTCTCTTTCTCTGCTCCTCCCCCACTTGTGCTCTTTTTCACGATAAAAAAATAAACCTAAAAAAATTAAAACCACAATGAGATACCACTAGACACCTTTTAGAACGACTGAAGTTGTAACACTGAACATACAGATGTCGGCAAGGATAGGAAGCAACTGGGATATTCTACGTTGGCAAGAGGGATGCAACACAGCACAACCAGTCCGAAAACGTGTTTGGAGGTTTCTTATGAACAAACATACTAGGGCGCCTGGGGGGCTCAGGGTTGAGCATCCAACTTTCCCTCAGGTCAAGATCTTGCGGTTTGTCAGTTTGTGCCCCACATCGGGCTCTCTGCTGTCGGTGTAGAGCCTGCTTTCTCTGCCCTCCCCTGCTCGTGCTTTCTCTTTCTCTCAAAAATAAGTAAACATTAAAAAATAAATAAATAAACATAAAACCACAACCAGTTCTAAGTATTAACCTGATAAGACTGAAAACATAGGTCCATTCAAGTGTTTTTTAGCAATTTTATTTATAAGGGCCCTGAAGTCGAATGACTAAATTCCACTCCTGAAACTAACTTTACACTCTATGTTCACTAGCTAGAATTTAAAGAAGAATTTGTAGAAGAAAAAATAAACCCTGGAAGAGACCTGAAAGTAGCGTCAAGTAAAGTAAATGCTAGTGTCTATGAACTAACCACAAGTAAACATCGTCCCACATCCGCCTCGAAACAACAACATAAGGGGCAGACTACGGATACTGGAAATGACACGTATGAATCTCCAGTCCTTATGCCAAGTGACAGAAGCCAACTGTAAAAGGCTGCATGCTGCATGATTGCATTTGTGTGACCTTCTGGAACAGATGACGCTGTAGGGACAGAAATCAGGCCGGGGTTGCGGGGGGCGAGGCTTAGGAGAACAGGTGGTTACAAAGGGGCACGTTGGAATTTTTCCAGGAGAAGGAAATAACTCCATATCTTTATTATGATTATGACTCCATGACTGTCACATTGTCAAGATTCCTCAAATGTTATATCTCAAAGAAGTAAATTTTAAGTTTATTTATTTATTTATTTTTGAGAGAGACAGAGAGAGGACAAGACAGGGAGGGGCGGGAGGAGGGGCGGACAGAGGATCCCGATGTGGGCTCTGTGCTGACAGCAGACAGCCTGATGTGGGGCTTGAACTCACAAACCATGAGATCATGACCTGAGGTAAAGTCGGACACTTAACTCGCTGAGCCACTCCGGCACCTCAAAGAGATCAATTTTATTGAACATAAATTATACCTTAATAAACATGACTTTAGATATATATGAATTGAATCCAGACTCCGACCACGTTAGGACCATTTCCTTGGTCGGAGCCACCGGCTTGTCTGTTTGGCCTCCTGAGCAGTCTCCTTTCTTCAGCATCTTCAGCGGATTCTCAACCTGGTAACCACCGCGAGCACATTAAATACCAGTCAAAGCGAATCATTCCTCTGTTTAACACCATCCAGTTCTTCCCATCTTATAAAAGTACCTACAAGACCTTCCGCCATCTCTTGAGGACTCACTTCCCTTTTCTTCCCTCCACTTCCTGTTCCCTCTTTCCAGCCACAGTAAGGAATTTCTTCCTCCCCACACCAGACCGTTTCCATCCCAGGGTCCTGGCATTGGCTGCTCCCTTTGCCTCCTCCCAGTACCTCAATTCCTCGCTCCTGGCTTCCTTAAGGCCTTTACTCAAATCTCACATTTTCAGTGGGGTTTCCCCTGCTCTCCTATCTAAAACTGCACCCCCCGCACCCCAGCTCCTGGCCAACACTCTTTAGCCCTTTTTTCAGCTCATTTTTTCCATAGCACTTCAACATTTTTTTGTGTGTATTTATTTTTCAGACAGAGAGGGAGAAGAGGGCAGAGAGAGAGGGAGAGAGAGAATCCCAAGCATTGATAGAGCAGAACCCACCATGGGGCTCAATCCCATGACATGAGATCATGACCTGAGCTGAAACCAAGATATTTAATTGACTGAACGACTCAGGTGTCCCAACACTCCTGCATTTTTAACATATTATGATTATGTATCTTGTTGACTGTCGCTCCTTCTACCCCTCCCCCCACCAAATTAAACATAAACTCCATTAGAAAAGAGATTTTTGTTGGCTTTTTTGCTCCCTCTCTCCAATGTCTAAAACAGTGCCTACAGGGGGGCCTAGGTGGCTCAGTCGGTTAAGCATCTGACTCTTGATTTCAGCTCAGGTCATGATCTCACATTCACAAGTTTGAGCCTCAAGGCAGGCTCTGCGCTGACAGTATGGAGCCTGCTTGGGATTCTCTGTCTCCCTGTCTCTCTGTCCCTCCCTTGCTTACACTGCTCTCTCCCTCAAAATAAATAAGTAAACATTAAAACAATGCCTGAACGTAAGAGGTGCTCAATACATAGATGTGAACTAAATAAATGAATGTTCATGTGATTTTTCCCCTGTAAAATTAATCACTAAAGTAAATTTGGTAATAATAATAGATGCATAGGTCAGACTTCTCCAGAGAAACAGGACCAATAGGAGATTATGAAAAAGAAATATTTTAAGGAACTGGATCACCTAACAAATAGAAAACCTTCAGAGCTGACATCCCAATTTTAGTCTGAGGGTCAGCAGGCTGCTGTAGAACCAAGATGCCCTATTTCAAAGGCTCTCAGGCATGAGAATTCTCTTGTACTTGAGAGAGAGTCGGACTTTTGCTCCAATCAGGTCTTCAACTGATTGGGTAAGGCCCACCCACCCCGAGGAGTACAATTTGCTTTACTTAGTCTGTAGATGTCAATGTGAATCTCATTCCAAAACACAGTCACAGAAACACCCAGAATGATGTTTGGCCAAATATCTGGGTGCCGTATGGCCCAGCTAAGTTGTAATATAAAATTAGTCATTACGTGGGGCACCTGGGTAGCTCAGTGGGTTAAGTGTCCAGCTTCACCTCAGGTCATGATCTCACAGTTTGAGTTCAAGCCCCACATGGGGGTCTCTGCCGTCAGCATGGAGCCTGTTTGGGATCCTCTGTCCCACCCCCCCACCCGTCTTTCCCCTCCTCAAAAATAAATATTTAAGAATTAAATTAAATTAATACATCATAATATTAATATTAATACTATTAATATGTTACTTATATACATTGATTTTCTTATATAGACCTGTTAAATGAAACTGGCATTCCTGAAATGAACATAACGTTGTTATGATACTGTGTTGATTTTAGAATTGTTGAGGGGCGCCTGGGTGGCTCAGTCCCTTAAGCGTCCATCTTTGGCTCAAGTTATGATCTCATGGTTCGTGGATTCAAGACCCGCGTCCGGCTCTGTGCTGACAGCTTGGAGCCTGGAGCCTGCTTCAGATTCTGTGTCTCCCTCTCTCTCTGCCCCTCCCCTACTCACACTCTGATTTTCTATCAAAAATAAACAAACATTAAAAAAAATTGTTGAATTCAGTCTGCTAATATTCTTACCTAGCATCTCTGCAATAATTTTCAGGGTTGACGCTGACAGGTGACTTTCCAGTTCTGTCCTGCCCTCAAGCAGTTTGGTATCAGCGTGTTCCTGCTTCATAAAATGAGTTGAAGACTTTTGACTGTTCTTAACAATAGATTTTTTCACGTGTTTTAGAATTTTTATTTTTAGGCTCATTTTGAATGGGTTTTTTGGGGGGGGGCTCCTTTTTATACTTTATTTTCATTCCCACCTGCCTGCCCCGCAGCCAGCCTGCCCTTCCCTGAGCAGCATGCAGTGATGGCTTCCTCCTGGACTCTGGCATGTCCTCCTGGACCAGATTACATTAGGGCAGTTTGGGAGTTCTGTCCCACAGTGATCTTGGGGACATCCATGCAGTCATGGGGCCACTGTGTGACTAGCCTCAGTTTTTGGTGGAGTGTTGGGTCTCCAAGCCCCACATTCTTAGACCCACATTGTTCTAGAATCTTAGTCACCAGGCAATGTTCGTTTGTTTTTTTAATGTTTATTTGGAGAAAGAGAGAGAGCCTGCATGAGCCCAAGTTGGGGAGTGGCAGAGAAGGATGGAGACACAAAATCGGAAGCAGGCTCCAGGCTCTGAGCTATCAGCACAGAGCCGGACACGGGGCTCGAACTCACGAACCGTGAGATCACGACCTGATATGGAGTTGGACGTTTAACCAACTGAGCCACCCAGGTGCCCCTCACGGCAATGGTCTCTTTCCACAATTTCTTTCTTTCAGGGCTCCCACCTAGCTCCTGACTTCAAGTAACTTGGTTCCTTTCTGTCATCTTGTGTGTTTGCCTTTTGGGTTTGCCCAGAGGAGCTAAAGCCCTTGCTGATTTTAGCCAAAGAGCCCAGTGGGTCAGAGGCTCCCAGCAGTTTTTCCCTGCCTCTGTGAGCTAGGCATCTCTTTTTAGCTTTCTATTTTTATACCTTATCTGCCATGGCTGTGTTCAGAGCTGAATGATGGATCAAAGCATGAACTCATGGAGCTGTCCCGTCCAGAACACTCCTCCCCTATCTTTCTTATTTTAAATTCCCTGCCTTGTCGCACAGGGGTTTAAAGAAGAAGCTATTTTACTCATCGCACCAACACGACAAGTCAGATAGAGCAAGACTTCTTATCACCTGAGCCACAAAGGAGCAAAACAAGAAAGGGAGGGTTCAAGTGCGTCGGCTCAGGTTTAGTGACCGGGCGTTTAGCTGCAGGGCCGGGACCCCACACAGGGCTCCAAGTTCTTTCCCGTTTTAGTCTCGGCTCACTCGCTGCCCAGGGAGATGGAACACTAAACAATCCTGGCATCTGTTATAGGCAATTCCCTTGCCCAACGGTCAGTGCTTCTGACGCCTTGGGCATTTTGTGATTTCCAAACGAGCACTAGCAGTGGAGAAAAGGTCTGATCTACAGTCACGACACGGATTTTAATTTAGATACTGTCATTCACACGTGTTCCTCCCACTTACTTTTCCAGTCCAAATTTCTACACTCTGACATTCCATTAAATTCAGCTTGACTCAGCAAATGTTCGGTGAGGTTCTGTCATGCTCAGGACGACTTAGTGATAGAGTCTGGTCTACGGCTGGTCCAGAAAGGGGTGCCCTCCAAGTTATGGACAAGTAGCCAGCTATTTACTCAAGAAACATCCACGAATCCCTGTCTACTTATTACGTTCCTCGCTGGTCACAGTAGGGGACTGAAGGCAAATCAGCTGGTAGAGTTTGTTTTTGGGGACAACTGACAAGGAGAGCTGATGTGGTGGTCAGTCACTGCCACACGAGCTAGAAAAGGACACGTGGTCAAATGGGCCCCTCCAGGACGGAGGAAGAGGGTCGCCTGGGCTAGGAGATCAGCCTGGAAACTCTTGTTCGATTCTGGCAAAAGCTGATACGTGCTCGTCTTTGTGTGTGGGGGCAGGGGGTGGGGGGTGGGGGGCTTCAGAAATGAAAAAAGAATAGTCCTGAAAGCTTTGGGGGACAGAGGGCCATGGTCAAAGGTGACACTTGTCTATGGGAACTGATTGGGTTTAAAAACAACAATGACTTGTGAGCCCAGGGTGGCTCAGCTGGTTAAGTGTCCAACTCTTGGTTTTGGCTCAGGTCATGGTCTGTTGGTTCACGGGCTCAAACCCCACATCGGGCTCCATGTTGACCGTGTGAGGCCTGCTTTCAATCCTCTCTCTCTCCATCTCTCTGTCCCTCCTTCACTCATACTCTTGAGAGTTCTCGCTCTCCCACTCTGTCAAAATAAGTAAATAAACTTAAAAATAAATGAACAACAACAACAAACTCCAGGGCGATGTTTGCACAGCAGCCCCCAGCGGGAGAGACCGCACTTCTGCCGGAGAGCCTTTGTGTGTGCTGAGGAGGCGGAGGGGGAGGCTGGTGAAGAGAACAGGCTGGCGTCTCAGCTCTGCTCTGCGAGGTGGATGAAATTGGACATACATTAGATTGGGTGCTCTCCACCCTGCCCATCTAGGAAGAACTCGGTAAATACTGAATTAAACTGACCGGTCTTCTAGGGCACCTGGGTGGCTCGGTGGGTTGAGCACCTGACTTCTGCTCAGGTCAAGATCTGAAGGTTCTCAAGTTTGAGCCCCGCATTGGGCTCTGTGCTGACGGTTCATAGACAAAGCCTGCTTCTGATTCTGTGTCTCCCTCTCTCTCTGCCCCTCCCCTGATTGCACTCCATCTCTCTCTCTCAAAAGTAGATAAGCATTAAAATAAATAAAACTGAGCAGTCGTCAAAAGAGAAGATCTATTTATTGAGATAAATCTTAAGGGAAGGAGTCTGAGTTCAGACTAGATATTACTTAGAATAAGGATTCGAAGATAAAAGCTATCATCGAAATCTTTTCACTATTTACACGTCACACTTAAAGGTATTTTGGAATTTGTTTTTTTAAAGTTTATTTATTTATTTTGAGAGAGAAAGAGTGCAAGTGGGGAGGAGGCAGAGAGAGAGAATCCCAAACAAGCCCCTCGCTGACAGCGCAGAGCCCAATGCAGGACTTGAATTCACGAACTGTGAGATCATGATCTGAGGCGACGTTGGACACTTAACCAACTGAGCCACACAGGTGCCCCTGGAATTTGCTTTCTAAAGATTTCCTCTGGATATAGTTCCTCTCCTCCTCCTCTGAATCATGCCTGACACCACTCTGATTTCTTCGCCTTTGCCTTCAATCCCTGCTGTGGGCCTACAGGAACCTGCATTAATCCGGACTTCCAGGCAGAAGGTCCTGGTTGAAACAGCACAGAAATTCTGACAATGGCTGTGGACAGTCCCATCTCTAAAAAGTGACCTTTACACACGTTCCCAGAAAGGGTACCTACACTGGGTCTCAATTCAGGCTTGTGAACGTCCTTGCTTTTCAGGGAGTTGGGGCACAACGGTGCTTGTGTGTTCTCAGGAATTGGAGGAACACCAAAATCATATCAGACACACAAGGAACTGAAGAGATGCTAATCTCATTCCTGTGTTACCTTGTTCTTTGGCTGACCACAGCATTCAACATAGTGCCACCTCTGTGATTTTGAATCCACAGCATTTAAAAGGATTATACGTATAATCCTGCGTAAACTGGATCAACAGGGTTTAAAACAAATCCATATAAGGGCAAGGTTTGTATTCAAATGTCAAACACTGTATGTGTCGATTTAGTGTTCTTTCCTAGCAATGAATAGCATTCCAGAGGGTAATTAATTTATCCATGTTCCTATCAGCATATCATTATTCCGGGACAGAAAGGGGGTTGGGGGGGGGGTTGAACAATGCTGTTATTTCTTTTAGAAAAGCTTTCTTAATTAGATCTGTGCTCTTTTTATAGCAAGGTGAAGGCTGTGGTTATTTGTGAAATGCAAGGGCAGCTGAGGCCTGAGTAGGTGGGGCCGTACCCGTACGTCATCTTCCTTAGGTGACTCAGGGATGCCAAGAATTATTAGTGCCGATGCTCCCGGGACCTGAGTAGAGGCAGCTTAAATGACTATTTTCGTGGACAGTCTTGCAACACTCGGTGCTGTTTGTTGAACCTGGTACACAGCAGAGACCCACGGAATCAGTACCACAGGGTCGCCTTTGTTTATGGAAAAGACAGTCCTTGCCCTGTGGCTCCTAATTACGGCAGCCACGAACCTAGCACACCGGGGTCCCTAAGTCTCCTGAACTGTAGGCAAATGTTGCACGTGCGCCGTTTGGAGGGATGGGCAGAAAGCCATCGCTTTTCTCAGATTCCCGAGAAGATTCCCGAAACATTAAGAACCATCGCTTTGACAGGATAAATGAAACATCCGTCCCTGACTCACACCTACAGGCAGCACAACAATCAGCAAGGCCAAAACCAGCAAGGACATCAGTTCCCAGGATGCAAAGGGAAGGGACAGCCGGATGAGGGGCCTTTGTCCCGGAAGGGAAAGGCCCGGAACAGAAGCGACAAACTCAATCCCTACAGACCCGGCCGAGGCAGTGGGTCCTGCGGATTGTCCCTGCACGGTGGGCGTGCAGTCAACCCTCTAGCACGCATCTTTGTGGAAAACATGCAGCCCCTGTCACTTGTTGCTCTGCCAAAGGTGAGCATAAAGTTTCTAGATCTATTGAGTTTTATAGGGGAAGCTGGGCACCTTGAGGTTTAGTAGGAGAGACCTCGATCTTTGAATCTTGGAAGCGAACTCAAAGCCTAAGGGAACAAATAGACCCTACGCCAGGAGGTTCAGCGCTGGCCACCGTCCCCCTGGCTTAGACCTTGGCTAAGGATCTGGGGTTTGAAGACGTCCTGGGCCCAGGTTGGAGGCGGGAAAGGCAGGGTGAGCACAGAGAATGGAGGGGTCTTGTTCGCTGGTCTGGAAGTTTGAGGGAGCAGAGCAGTGGCAAGTGAGCTCACAGAGCTGGAATGGCCTGTACTCAGCTTGGGGGTGGTTTCTCTTCATCAGAACAAGAGCAGTCCTCTAGGGGGTCTTAGGAAAATGCCAGGAGACCGCAGCTTTTGGGAAGGAGGCCCCTTGTGTGCAGGACCCCCAGCCAAAGAGGAGCCCTGGGAGGAAACTGAGGCAGGGCTCCTCCAACCAAGTGGATCAGATGGGGAGATTTGGGCCAAGGAAATGGAGCAGAAGAGATGAGAGCACCATGTGGCCATCAGCGATGACACGGACATGCCAAGCCACCTGCGTGGGGTGCCGACGGAGCTGCGGACAGCAGTGGGGGGACGGCGCCCCAGGGGGCAGGCGGGGGTGGGGCTCTCTTCCATCACTCTGCACCTCCTCATCTGTCCCCGGCAGGGCAGCACGAGGACTTCGGTGCCCTTCCTCCTCTTTGTCCTCCTCACAGCAAGTATCGTAACTGAACATGTGACTGCACCCAAGATATGCTTTGTTGCTACTAAAAAAACGTTGTTGGCCTTACAGGTGTTTCTCGCCGAGGAATGAGAGTTTCCGTGGGATGGTAGAAGCCATGGGGTGGCGGGAGGAAAGGCAGGGAGAAGGAGGGCTCACGGGGCGGGCGTGTCCTCAAGCTAATCCAGGGGCATCTGGACACCAACCGAATGGCAGCCAGAGAGAACAGCAATGAACGGTCTACACATCCTGGTTCGCGGTCCATAAAACGTCCTGGGTGGGTTATACGGAACATCAGTCCTTTCTGAGGGCAGAGCCTTTCCGTCTCCAGAGCAAGGTTAGGGACTGAAGCAGGACATCCAGGCTGCAAATTGAGATATAAGAGTTCCCTAAGAAGAAGGAAACGTGGCTGGGGGTCCTGCACACAAGGGGCCAATGCCACCTGCACTGAGGTGGGAACTCACAGAAGAGGAGGATAAACCCACTGGGAAGAGAAGGGGGGCTACGTTCACTACCCATTTCCCAAGACCCAGCTCCCAATGAAGGGGGCGAGAAGAATACAGCAGGTGGAGGAGCCAGAGAGAGAAAGAGAAGAGAGAGAGAAATGGCTCAAGGGCTCGGTGGGCTGTAGTTGCATTGTTGATTATTTTAAGTTCAGTCACACCTGCTCCTTGGGAAAAGGTGAGAATAGGAGGGGGAAAGAGAGAAGAGAAAGAGGAAAAAGAAACCATCTCATGTCACAAAGCACAATCTTTCATGGCTGTCATCATGTCGTATCATTAAAAAATAAATGACAAAAACAGTATCATCATAATCCAAGAGTCCATCGTATGTGGGATGGAGAGAAGCAGACAGAGAGACAAGAAGACTGTCACTCACGTGCATATCCCCTTTTGCAAAAGCTGCCGTACATAGTGAGTGTCTTCACAATAACGGGGTGACAGGTGCAAAGGCATTGTCCGACCGTCAGGGGAGATAGTAATGTCACAGCCGGTGCGGGGCGCACGGTTACCTGACCTGCGAGCTGGCACTGAAGAGGCTACACATAAATCTGGCGAGATAAACATTTATTATCCACTTCCCCCCGAGTGGAGTCCTTTGTTGGAAAGGTGGGCGAAAAGAGACGACCTCCGTACAGCATGACCTGGAGAAGCCTGAACCGAGGGACTTTTCCAGATAAAGCTTATGTATTCTTTCCCTAAATATTAAAGAATAAAGAGTTATTGCAAAAAAAAAAAAAAACAAAGAAAGAAAGAAAGAAAACACAGAATAGTATAAATAAGAAAATAGATCCCCTGTAAGCCCACCATTTGAAGACAGTATTAACATTGTGGTGTGGTTTTATTATTATTATTATTATTATTTTGGTCTTCAAATAATGCATAGCATCCTGCGTGTGCAATTTAGAGCCTTGTTATTTCTCATTTAACATTGCAATAGAAGGGTTGCTCATGTTGTTACCAACTAATTGTAAACATCGTCTTAATGACCACATGTATTATTCCAGTATGGAGACCAATATTTATCACAAGTGCCGTCCTTAACCACTTTTTAAAAGTCATTTTATTAAATTTTTTTTGTTTATTTATTTTTGAGAGAGAGAGAGAAAGTGAGCAGGAGAGGGGCCGAGAGAGAGGGAGACACAGAATCCAAAGCAGGTTCCAGGCTCTGAGCTGTCAGAGCAAAGCCCAGCATGGGGCTGGAACTCACCAACTGTGAGATCATGACCTGAGCCAAAGTCAGGTGCCCAACCGACTGAGCCACCCAGGTGCCACCTTAACCACGTAAAAAAAAAATTTTTTTAACCTTTATTGTTGAGAGACAGAGACAGGAGCGTGAGTTGGGAAGGGGCAGAAAGAGAGAGAGAGAAAGAATCAGGCTCCAGGCTCTGAGCTGTCAGCACAGAGCTCCACCCAGGACTAGAATTCACAGACCAGGAGATTGTGACCTGAGCCAAAATCCCACTAACCAACTGAGCCACCCAGGCATCCCATCCTTACCACCGTTATATTTTGAAACATTCAGATTCTAGTTACTGAAAGTAAAACCCAAAGAACCTTTCTATGCATAAGGCTGTTCTAAGGTTCAGACGCTCCCCAGGGAACAGGTTTCACACAGTACAGTCACACATCATCAAGGCTAGGACATTTTAGGGCAGTCTAGAGTGTCTGGTGTGGGTTTGGACTGGCATCCACAGAGCGGGGAGGTGTCTGCCCTGCCTTGGCGGGCTGAGCTGGGTCCTGGAATGTCACACGCGGTGTGCCCTTCCCAGAGCCCCTTCTCAGGAGAGGACTCACGCCAAGGACCAAGCAGGAGAGGGAAGGAGGAAGCCCAAGCGGAGGGAGTGTCTTCTAGGTCAGGAACCTTCTTCCTCTGCTGCCCGCCTCCAGACCTCCAGCCTGGACCTTACCCCCCAGGGCTCTCATGGGACTGTCTTTGTCAATCGCCCAGTCTCATCCTCGCCGCTAAAGCTTGAGCAGCTGCTGGGACATTGCTAGCAGGTCACTCAGCGGGTGTGCAGTTTGCCCCTCTGGGTCAGTCCCACCGCCCCCAGGACTTTGGAGTGCCAGTGCCAAGGCGTGGGTGGCTCCCCGCGGGCGGGCACCGCACCTGTCAGCTCCACAGCTGCCCCTCCGGCTCGGGGCTGGACACCCAGTCAGTAGGTGCCCCATAAATCTGGCGAATAGATGCATGGCCACAGCTGGGGTGCGGGGTGCGGCTAACAGGAGTTCGCGGGCTTTTGAGCGTCTTCAAGTTACTGTTTGGAGCTGTTTGACTGGGTGTGGCGGTGGGCCCAGGGTGGCGGGCTCCCGGAATGCCCCTCTCTGGGCCGCAGCCGCTTCTTGCCCAGCCAACCTCAAACTCCTGCGGGGAGGTAGATCTGTCAGTCTGTCTGTCTGGCTGGCAACTGTAGTTACAGGGACTTTTGCCGGCGCTGAGCCCACCCGGCGCGATCGCAGGGGATCGCGGGCTGCGGAGGGCCCGATGGGCCGGGATCTGGCCTGGGGTCGGCCAGGGGGGTCGGGGGCCGGGGACCCTGCCGGCGGGGGACGCGTGGGCGCGGGGCGGGGCGCCCGCGGGCTCCCGAGGCCCCGCCCGCCAGCACCGTGCACTTGCCCCGGAGGGCGCCGCCTGGGGCTCGGCTGTCCGTGTCCTGCGCGCGGCCGGCGGACCCGCCGCGCACCCGGCTGCCTGGGCGCCCCGGACCCGGTAAGTCCACGCTCCCGCCGCCCGGCTCCTCGCCCGGCTGCCCCGACGGAGGCTCCAGGGACCGGGTCTCAGCCCCGGGGCCGGAGGCGCCACGACCCCCGCCCTGCGGCGCTCGGCCCGCGCCTCCTCTCCCCGTCCCCTCTGCCAGGCTTCACTTACGCACGCAAAGAAAACTATCTCACCAGCAAATGACGACCACACTTCCCCCATTTTTATCAAATCTCAGACATTCTTGTAGAAAACTTGGCCAATGCCTAAAAGCAGCCAAAGAAAGCTAAAGCCGCCCGAGATCCCAGTCCCCACTCTGTTTCAAAGACCTCCCTCCAGCCCGGGCAATACTTGCATTACATATACCGAGCCTCAAAGGGAACATTAGGAGTTTTTGACCAGGAAGGTTCTTGGCCCTTGGCCTCTCCCTGGGGAAAAGGCATGGGGCATGGAGAACATTGTTGGTATCTGATCTTTATTGTAGTACCTGGGGAAAGTGGGGAACTTCTAGAAGCAAGCTGCTCCTGGAGGTGTCCTGAATCTGTCACCTGTTACACTGTCCCCGCCTGGAGGTTTGAAACTGCTATATGTAAGCTGTTTATTTCCAGTCCACGTTTAGGTTCAGAAGGAGCTTCTAGTGCCTTTAATGAAGAAGGTTCTGGCCAGTGGCCACCAGGACCATTTATGTTCAGGGTGGTGGGGAACTTTGCTGTGATCACACACTTGTTTCATTTCCTAGGTGCTGAGTTGCCAGGAAGCACCTTGACTCTGATCTGTGGATATCTAGGGAAGGGGCAGAAACCTGCTTTCTGGGATCTATTTCATATACTCATCAGAGGCGAGCTAAGGATGGGTCCAAGGAAGGCATTCTACCTTTTGAGAATGTCCCTGGAATGTCTTGCTTATGACAGGTTCTTGGAAAGTGGATTGTTGTGAAACTAAAGTTCACGGTGAAGACATCAGAGCACTCGGTCTTCTCATCTTAAGTCTCTGAAGGTAGAGCTGGAGGTTCAGGGCTTTCTGGCGGTGGAATGGAACGTTTATTCGTTCATGCATTCATGCATACATGCCAGCGTCCTATGAATATTTATCCTGCTCCTACCATATGCCAGGTACTGTTGTAGTCCTTGAGATACATGCGGAAGAACCACACAAACGCCCTTGTCGTCAGAAGTGTAGGTTTTGGTGGAGAAGACAAACACTAAGCGATGGACGTAACAAATAAGAAAACTATATTATATTAGCAGGGTTTTTAAAAATTTTTTTAATGTTTTATTTTTATTTTTGAGAGAGAGAGACAGCGGAGCCAGGGGAGGGTCACAGAGAGAGAGAGAGAGGGAGACACAGCATCCGAAGACAGGCTCCAGGCTCTGAGCTGGCAGCACAGAGCCCGACACGGGGCTCGAACCGACTAACCATGAGATCATGCTGAGCTGAAGTCGGATGCTTAGCCGACTGAGCCACCCAGGCACCCCAAGCAAGTTTTAAGTAATATGAAAAAAAAAAAAAGAGGAAAACAGTATATAAAGGTTACCAGGAGTGGGGGGAGAAGGGATAAAAATTTTGCCACACTATCAACAATTACTGACTGCCTTAAACCTTTTTAGGAATGAGGTAAGTTGTAGATATATATGTCAGAGGTATAAATTTTAATATACAAAATAAATAATACTAATGAAATAAATATCAATAAAAATAGTTTACTTTTTATTATATTAAAACATACTGTGGGGCACCTGGGTGGCTCAGTCGGTTAAGTGTTGGACTTCAGTTCAGGTTATGATCTCATGGTTCATGGGTTCAAGCCCCACGTCAGGTTCTGTGCTGACAGCTCAGAGCCTGGAGCCTGTCTTTGGATTCTTTGTTTCCCTCTTTCTGCCCCTCCCCCAGTTGCAAACTCTCTCTCTCTCTCCTTCTCTCTCTCACTCAAAAATAATTAAACACTAAAAAAAGTTTAAAAAAAGCATACTGAAAAAAACCATGCTCTATTGAAAGTTTTCATTTGGCTACCCACCAATTTCTTTCAAGAGTGTATTATTCCTTATTGGTTATTTGCACTCACAATCACATTGTAGTTGTAGTGAACCTAATGCATTCCCATTTTATCCAGCAATCTCTTATTGAGCCATTCTGAGTGCTGGACTGGGGACCAGGTGAGCAAAATAGTCTCCAACCTTCCTGAGCTTCTGGAAGGAAATGCCCAGACAAGTGTACAAATTACTTCTGTACCACTTAGAATATGAGTGGTATAGACAAGGCACCATGTGGCTAAAGGAGAGGAGGGGACATCTGGGTGGGATGTTGACACCCAGGTTGGCACAGGAGGAAGCATTTGGAGGACCAGTAGAAATTTGACAAGGAAGAATGGCGGTCACTGCTCTCTTGCCGAGAGAGCAGCAGAGGTTAGAGGTAGGAAAGTTGTGGGTTTGTTCCGTACCTCCCAGAATCCTGTGGTGTAGTCAGGCGGGATTCCATTATGTCCAGTATTTGGATAAGAATACTGAGGCTCCTGATTTTTTTTTTTAATTTGCTGAAGATGATAGTCCGTCTGCCTTCCTTCTGACTTCAGCAGCCCTCCCGAGTCTGGGAATCCTCCCGTCCATTCTCCACACCAAAATGTTTGTCTATTTTCCCATATTGTACTGGGTTGGGTCCCTATCACCAGCTCACTAGTTCATATTCCCATTCTGGAAGGATCTGGGGGCCCCCGTTGGCTTCTTTTCTGCCCAGAGGCAAATATATCTCCAGAATTTGGATACAGCGTTGAGATAAAGATGAAAATAATTGAAAGTTGCTTCCAGGGAAAACATACTTGTGGCGTTCTGGACTCAGTAAGATCATATGCACCAAAATTAGGCTTATCCATAATCAGTTTTACCAGTTCTGCTTCCTGATACAAATGGAGGGCAGTGACGATTTCAAGACTGGATGCTCTCTGAGGAAATGCTTCAGGAATGCTGTTTAGGCCGTGCCCTGCTCTATCCCCGTAAGTCACCTAGGGTCCCGAGGAGCCCTGTGTTTTATGTAGGACTGAGTCAGGGCTGGAACTCAGGTCTCTGAGCCCTAACTCAGACACTCTCAGTCCCCCTGCCCAGCATCTATCCCTCTTGGCAGAAGCGTGACTGGAATCAGCCACAGAAGCCTCAGTAAACACTTAAGAAAGAATGAAATGTGGCAATGCTAGGAAATCTGTTCCGAAAGCTTCTAGGCTGCTATCAGTGCTGCCAGGCGACATCGCCAGGGCCTGCCAGAGAAATGCAAAAGGGGCGGTGTGCTCCCGTGACGTCACCCACTGTCCCCTTCTCCTCTGGGTGCAGCTGGGGGTCCTCCAGTATCCCAGGGTGGGTGGAGACTCAGTTGGTCTCTATTTGCAGCTGTTGGCTCCGCTCAGCTGCCCAGAACCCTGTCTTCCTGAGTGATTTCCAGCAGATCGGCAGCTCTGGGTCTGAACTTTAAAGGAAAATAAATTGCACTAACCTTGATTGGGCATCGTGTCCATGCTGCATGAGGACTCTCAAACCCAAGCTGAGGCAGACACTTCTAGAAACCCCCTCTTTCTGGGCCCAGTAAGGCCAGTTTAAGAATGTTCAGCATGGGTGCGCCTGGGTGGTTCAGTCGGATAAGCGTCCAGCTTGTGATTTCAGCTCAGGTCATTATTTCACAGTTTGTGAGATCGAGCCCCATGTCCAACTCTGCACTGACCACACAGAAACTGCTCGGGATCCTCCTCTCTGTCCCTCACCCAGTAGTGCTCTCTCTCTCTCTCTCAATAAATAAATAAACATGGGGCGTCTGGGTGGCTCAGTCAGTTAAGCGTCTGGCTTTGGCTCAGGTCATGATCTCACGGTTCGTGGGTTCGAGCCCCGTGTCGGGCTCTGTGCTGACAGCTCGGAGCCTGAAGCCTGCTTCCGATTCTGTGTCTCCCTCTCTCTCTGACCCTCCCCTGCTCGCACTGTCTCTCTCTGTCTCTCAAAAAATAAATAAATAAAAAACTTTAAATAAATAAATAAACCAATAAAACAAACAAATAAATAAATAAACTTTTAAAAAAGGGAGAGAGAGAGAGAGAGAGAGAGAGAGAAAGGGGAGAAGGTCCAGAATGGACTGGGCATAAAACTGGCTGTGTTTGGAGTTGGACCTCCCGGATTCCTGCCACTTCTGCCCCCTCCCCCAGCCCCCTTGGCGCTGCGCCAGCTACAAAAAGTGGTGGTCCCAGTAGGGGAAGGGGTGTCCTGATGCCAAATTTAGGTCACAAGCCTGTCCTCCTTTGGGTTTGCCTGATAAAAGTGGCCACGTCCTCAGTTCCCTTGACCTTCAATACAGAATCCGTCTCCTCTCGGCTAAGTCCTGGGAGCTCCTTTTTCTGTACTAATAAAATGCGAGTTCCTGGCCTACAAGATTAAATTTTAGATGCATTTTTGATAAGAGACTTGACCTTGGGCAGGTCAGTTCAATGCTTTGGCGCCTAGCTTCCTGTACATGAAGATCGCTGGCTCAGTGGCTCTTCAAATCCACGTGAGACAGCGGCCACCGGGCAGGGCTGTGACCTCATAAGAGAAGGGAGCTTGGCGAATGGAACAGAAACCCCCAGCCGACATGCAGATTGAGTTCGTTTACACCATGCTCACTGGGAGGAGGATGTTGCCAAACTCATTTTGAGACTCATTACACAAAACTCCAGCATGTAGGCCTGGGGGGCACAAAGGGCATTTTGCAAAAGCAATATAATAAATTAAGTGTAACGTAAGAAAAAGATTTTTTTCTTTAAAAATTCAGCCATTATTTGAAAGGCGGCTAATGAACTGGACTCTTCTGGCCTGGCACAGGGTTCCAACGGGCTCAGCATAACGGAAGGTGCCATTGTGAGTCAGGTGGGAGGCAACTCGGGTAACAAGGAAGGCTGAGGATTTCTCTCTGCGACTCCTCTTCACAGTACATCAGGGACCAAAAAAAAAAAAAAGAAAATACAAAAAGCCAATGAGATTTGAAAATTATTTTATCAAATCATGGCTTCTCTTCTTATAAAATTCTTCCCAGCACTTTGCAGCACCACCGATTGGTCTGTGTTCTAAGGTCCCATAGCCCAGTGGGTTTCAAGCTTAGTTACAAATTCAGACTCAGATCACCTGGGAAGCTTTTAAAAGCCCCTGATTGGGGCGCCTGGGTGGCTCAGTCGGTTAAGCGACCAACTTCAGCTCAGGTCATGATCTTACAGTTTGTGAGTTCAAGCCCGACATCGGGCTCTGTGTTGACAGCTCAGAGCCTGGAGCCTGCTTCAGATTCTGTGTCTCCCTCTCTATCTCTTCTCCTCCCCTGCCTGAGCTCTGTCTCTCTCTCTCTCTCTCTCTTTCTCCCTCTCAAAAATAAATAAATGAAAGGCACCTGGGTGGATCAGTTGGTTAAGCGTCCGAGTTCGGCTCAGGTCATGATCTCGCGTGCGGTTCATGGGTTCAGACCCCGCGTTGGGCTCTGTGCTGACAGCTAGCTCAGAGCCTGGAGCTTGTCTTCGAATTCTTTGTCTCCCTCTCTCTCTGACCCTCCCTTGGTCACTCTGTCTCTCTCTCTCAAAAATAAATTTTAAAAAATTAAAAATTAAAAATAAATAAATAAATGATTTAAAAAAAATAGAGCCCTGGTGCCAGAGAGGAACTCAAAAAAGTAAGGACATCACAGTCTTTGCGGGGGAGGGTTGTCCACCAGTATATTTTTTAAAGCTCTCCAGGTGATTCTAGTAGGTCACCAAGTGAGGGTCCCCAGATACCAGCATCAGCAGCCCCTGTGAATTTGTTGGAAACTCGAATTCTCAGGCCCCACCCCAGCCCTTCTGGAAATCCTGGGAGTGGAGCCCAGCACTCTGCATTTTTAGAAGGTGATTCTTTTTTTTTTTTTTAATATTTATTTTATTTTTGAGAGAGAGAGAGTGTGTGTGCACAAGCAGGGGAGGGAAAGAGAGAGGAAGAAAAAGAAGGCTCCGTGCTGTCACCTCAGAGCCTAGTTCGGGGTTCGAACTCATGAACCATGAGATCATAACCTGAGCTGAAGTCAGACACTCAACCGACTGAGCCACCCAGGTGCCCCTAGAGGGTGATTCTAAAGCACCCCTACTTTGGAGTGAGCTCTGATGGGCCTTCAAAGCAGAGTTCTCTATTGCTTCCTCTAGCCCTGGAAACTTCTGTGTGGTGTTCAGCGACAGGTCTTCTCAGTGACCCCACCCTTAAGAATTAGTTGCAAAAGTTACTCTGAAGTTAACTTGCTGTGTGGAGCTACGGGCTCTAAACCCATTCACTTCTGGAGGTCGTCTACCATAATTCTAAACTCGCGTGGTCGTGAGGCCGTAGGAATGCTCTAACAGTAATTAGCAGCAGGGTCCCTGGCCACCTGTGGTCATTTTGCATTTTTAGGAGAAAAAAAAAATTGCATTACCAGCTCTGGGCCTGTGTATCTTCTGGGGCAGGTTCTGTGCATTCATAAGTGGTTTTAAGTCATTTGAAAAGAAGATGCTGGACCTCTGGTTTGGAAATCATAGCTGCCCAGAGCCCCTCGTCTTGAGTGATTTCCAGCTGACCAGCAGCACTGGGTCTAAGCTTCGAAGAAAAAAAAAAAATGTTACCAAACGATTCCGTGGAATCTAGCCACGGCTAGAACGGGGGGCGTGGGAAATGCTGGTTTTGGATAAGAATCAGTATCTGGGAGTCTCTGGAGCCTGCGCGGCTTAACCCCTCACAGACCTCAGGGCGCAGACTCAAAGCCCCAGCGTTGGCAGGGAAGCCCAGAAACATATTTGTTTCTTATTCCTGAGTATCTTCTCCACAAGGTAAAGTGAGTCACAATGGTCGGCCATGGGAGAACCAGACCTAAAACCCCAGATCTCCAAATTCCTGGGCTGCTATTTCTTTCTTTCTTTCTTTCTTTAATTTTTTTTAACGTTTATTTATTATTGAGAGACAAAGCATGAGCCAGGGAGGGGCAGAGAGAGAAGGAGACACAGGGTCGGAAGCAGTCTCCAGGCTCTGAGCTGTCACAACTGACAGCTCAGAGCCTGACACGGGGCTCGAACTCACAAACATGTGAACCCCTTCCAGAATTCCAGAGCTACTTGGAAAGAACTTTCACAAGCCCCAGGCCAGTTATATGGGTTTTCAGGGAGAGTGACATCCAGACTAAAATGATGGGGAAACTGTCCCTTTCTACGTGGCCCATGCCAGTCACTCGGCAGAGGCCAGTGGGCAGGGAGGGGACAAACACAGCACAAGCTGGAACACTGGCCCTTGAGAAGTCAAGTCGAAAGGCAGGCTTTCCGTCCACATGGTGTTCCAGGCTGGAACAGACCACCTTGCCCGTTACCTCCTAGGACGGCTGAGAGCACAGCAGTCTGACTAGTACGAACCACCAAGCCCCAGATACATGAACTGTGGGAGTTTTCCAGGTGCATAGGAGGACAGGGATGTTTGTTTGTTGCCCCTTTGTTTACGGAGTTAGAGGCCACCAGTTCTGGGACAGCAGGCAGAGAGAAGAAGTGGGTGTGTGCTTGGTTACCACATAACAGTCAGAAGTAAAGGAGCGCAGGGGCGCCTGGGGGCGCTCAGTTGGTTGAGCGTCTGACTTCAGCTCAGGTCATGATCCCACGGATCATGGGTTCAGGCCCCATGTTGGTTTCTGTGCTGACAGCTGGGAGCCTGGAGCCTGCTTCGGATTCTGTGTCTCCCTCTCTCTCTGCCCCTCCCCTGCTCACACTCCATCTCTCTCTCTCTCTCTCAAAAATAATCATTAAAAAAATTTTTTTAAAAAGAAGTAAAGGAGTGCAGACACGCATTGCAACCTGAGAGCAACCATAAAGCCACAGTGGGGAGAGGAAGAGGAAGGAGAGGCAGATGTGTACCCCAATACCTCTTATGTATGTCTTAGCCGCCATAACAAAATCCCACCGAGTGGGGGCTGAAACTACAGACATGCATTTTTCACAGCTTGGGAGGCTGCCAGTCCAAGATCAAGGTTCCTGAAGGGTTGGGTTCCTAGTGAGAGCCTTCTTCCTGGCCTGCAGACAGTTGCCTTCTCATGGCGTCCTCACATGGTTAGAGAGAGATTTCTCTCTCCTATGAAGGCCATAGTCTGATCAGTTAGGGCCCCACCTGTATGACCTTATTTAACCTTGATTACTTCCTGAAGACCCCATCTCCTGGTGCAGTCACGTTGGGGGTAAGGACTTCTTGAACTGGGAGATGCAATTCGGTTCACAGCGCATAAACCCAAACACGCACACGCCACACCACGTGTACAGTAGAGGAACTCCTGGTGGCCGCCTCGGAGGTGGGGGTGGAGGCGTGCATGGCGATAAGAGGGAATCAGGTGATCAGCTGATCAAGCGAGGGGGGCGTTGCACAGATTCAAGGTGCCACATACCATGGACCGAGGGGTATGTTAGGGCGCCCCTCTCCCTTGAGATTCCGAAAAATGTGCGCGCATGCGTGCCCGTGTGTGGGTCTGGCCGGCAGACGCTTTCTGATTTCACTTTGCACTTCTCTCTTAGAACGTTTTCTCGGGAAGTAGGAGCTCCAGCAGTGGAAACGGGAAGCCCAGCATGATTCTGCCCAACAGCACGGCCGTGACGCCCTTTCTGGCCACGCTGTGGCAGGGGACAGTTCACCGGGGCGGCAACACGTCGGGCCTGGCCCGCAGGTCGCCTGGCGGTGACGACAGCCAACTGGAGGCGCTCTACATCCTCATGGTGCTCGGCTTCTTCGGCTTCTTCACCCTGGGCATCATGCTGAGCTACATCCGCTCCAAGAAGCTGGAGCACTCCCACGACCCCTTCAACGTGTACATCGAGTCCGACGCCTGGCAGGACAGGGACAAGGCCTACCTCCAGGCCCGGGTGCTGGAGAGCTACAAGACGTGCTACGTCATTGAGAACCAGCTGGCCGTGGAGCGACCCAACACACACCTTCCCGAGATAAAACCTTGGTCGTGACCCCGCAGTTGACTAACGCTGGACAAATCCCATTTGACAACCTGATCTTTCTAATCATATACCTTGTATATTCTTTACTGTATGGATATAAGTGGGGTTTTTGCTGTGGTAACGGGTGAGAGGTAGAGTCGGAACGCCGTTTCTCCAGAATCACATTCCTTCTGTCCGGGACCGCCAGCTGTTCCCCAGCACCTGCCCCTCCCCTGTTAGTTTTAGCAGAATCCCTGAGATCATGGCCTCTGAGACTAAGAGCTGTACTTCCCAGACTCCCTTGCAGCGAGCAAGGTCATAGGATGAAGTGGGAGAGATTCTAGAAAAGGAAAGGGTGTTCTCCGCTTCCCTTCCCTTCTTCCCAGCAGCTGGGACATGGATGAGGTAGTGAACCAGCCTCGACTCTGGAAAAGGGCAGCATTGGGCACCGGGGTGGCTCGGTGGGTTGAACGTCTGACTTCAGCTCAGATCATGATCTCACCGCTTGTTGGTTCAAATCTTGTGTTGGGCTCTGTGCTGACAGCTGGAAGCCTGGATGCTGCTTCTGATTCTGTGTCTCTTGTTCTCTCTGCCCCTCCCCTGCTCACTCTCTGTCTGTGTCTCTAAAGTAAACATTAAAAAATTTTTTTAGGTAACATACAGTGCAATATGAGTTTTAGGAGTAGAATTCAGTGATTCATCACTTACATACAACACCCAGTGCTCATCCCAACACGTGTCCTCCTTAGTGCCCATCCCCCACCCACGTCCCTCCATCAACCCAGAGTTTCTTCTCCGTCATTAAGAGTCTGTTGTGGTTCCTTGGGTACCATTCTGAGCTCTTTAGAAATGGAATCTAAAAAAAAAAAAAAGAAATGGAATCTCAGGGACACCTGGGTGGCTCAGTCGGCTAAGTGCCCCACTTTGAGTTTGGCTCAGGTCATGATCTCCCGTGAGATCTCACGAGAGGTGTGTGAGGTCAAGTCCTGCATAAGGCTCTGCACTGACAGCACAGAACCTGCTTGGGACTCTCACCCTAAATGCATAAATTAATTAACTAATTAATTAATTAAAAACTAGTCTTTCATCATGATCTGTAGTATGTGTTTTCTTAAGATCATGGCGGGGGGGGGGTCTCTTATGAGGCAGCCCCAGGGGCTCAGCAATGAGGAAGTGAGACAGCCCGTCGATAGTGAACCCGGCCAGCAGCCCTCGATGCCCGCAGATGCCCCGCCAAGCGAGCAAGCCAGCCGCTTGGGGTGCAGACAGGCTCCGTGGACCTGCAGGTTGTAGGAGAAGCTGGAAAGGCAGGTGTTCATCTGACATATTGATTGATTTTTAAATATTGGCACCTAATTCCATTTTTAAAACAATGTGTGAGCCAAACAGAAAATGACCTTGAGTTGAATCCTCTAAGACCCGAAGACCACTCCCTCTGCTTTAAAGAGAAAAAGTAGCTGCCACAGCCCCTGGTCACCCTTGATAGCAAACAGGGTCGGAGGGGCGCCCGCTTCTGAAGGCCTGATCGTGGTATGCACCCCTGCCTCGGGCTGTCTCCACCTGGCACCACGGGGGACAGCCACTCTTCAGCCTCTCCCGTTCAGATGTCAGGCCGTCACTCTGTCACTCTGTCATTCCCAGTACCCAACAGCTCTGATTTTGCTCTCAGACTCTTGGAACTAGTTGTAAGCTTCCACCCTGGAGAGGGGCCCCGCTCCACATGCAGACGAACCAGGATTCTGAGCCTCTTACAGGACTGAGGGCTGACCGTGGCCAAATGAGGAATGTCATTTCCACGGAGTCTCTTCCGGAGCCACCTGGCCTGGCTGGGTAATAGCTTTAAAACTTCCTCCGTGGAGACGGGCTGTGGGCAACTCATTGGACAGTTGTCTCTTGAAGAGTTAGCTCCAAGAAAGTCAACTATCCAGGAAGGTCAACTAGACCTCAGGGAGGTTCAAGGACACACCTGGGGGCATTGGTTGCTTAGAGAAGGAAGTTAGCAGGAGCTCTGCGCCCTTCTTCCAGCCGCTCTAATAGGCCAAAGGCTCCTAGAGGCCTGGAGGTGGGAAAGTAATGGCCTTTGGCCACAAGAGCAAAGACTTAGGAATTCGGCAGGGCAGGGTGGCAACCGTGACTTTACTGATTTTATTCTTCTGCAACATTTTAAAAAATAGGATATCATTGAGTCACATCAGACAATTTACACTCAAGAAGGATCCGTTGCTTCAGATTCGGTGTTTCCCTCAATCTCTGCCCCTCCCCTGCTCACACTCTCTCTCTCTCTCAAAAGATAAACATAAAAATATGAAAAAAACAAAAAGTTCCGAATACCATCTGTGCTGTACACCCAGAGGTGTGCTTAGAAAGACAAAAGATGGTCCAGCCTATCAGCCAAGCCATTAAAAAACAAAAAACAAAAAAACACCAAACGGAGCCAAAAGGAAGGCAAGCTGCAAAATAGAAGAATATGTTTTGAAATCTTGCTTCTGCACCAGCTCTGAACTTCAGTCTCCCCTCAGGACGCTGCCTAACTCTAACAAGAATGAGAAATACACCAACAGGCAGAGAAAACTGCTGTGAAGTCCGTGACCTTTGAATTCCCAGGCAGGGCTGGACTGAGTGCCGGCTAATAATGCAATGCGTGTGCTTCCCTATCTTAAATCCACATCAGCAGATGACTTCTCTGTGGGCACACAGGAGATGTAAACACGAAATCAGACTAAGGGAGATAACCAAAGGCTGTGGGGACTTGTGGACAAAAGAAATGCATAGAAGCCTGTGAATGGATTGATAAGGGGTGGTAAATTCTTTAAGGAAGCAGACAGGCTGGGTACATAAAACAAATCTAAATACAAAAAGGAGTCTGGATATAGAGAGCAACTGGCCCCTGAGGTGCCCCGGTGCGTCTGCATGAGGTCAGCAAAGCCAGACCAGGTATCAAGATCTCCAAAAATACCGGGTGCGGTCTGCCGGACTTGGCAGGTGTAGGCACTGCGGGCGCGGCTGCCCCCTGGCGGTCACGTTGAGGATAATTCTCAATACACCGGGAGGCCTGAGCCCGGAGTCAGGGGTGTTTGGAGGGGACCTTCTCCAAAGGGGCAGAGTGGGGAGGGGAACCTGCGTGGAGACCACTCACAGCCTCCAATGGCACCCGGTGTCAGAGAAGCTCGTAATGATGGGCTGTAATTTGGGGCCTTGCCCTACCAGTGGGGTTGTCCAGTCCGGGGGGGTGGGGTTGGCGGGGGGGCGGTGCACTGAGTCGGGCGCTGGGCCTCGGGGCCGGATGAAGACGAAACCCAGCCCCTGCTCCTTCGGCCAAGTTCAGGCCCTTGAGTGGGGCTGTGGCTGCTGACAGAAGGGGTGCCTTTCTCCAGTTGGCTCAAAGGACCGTATGGGCCTGCAGGGCTGTGACCAGCGTTAACTCTCATTCCTGTGTACCTTCCGCACCCATCACCGAGTGTGGACTTACAGTTTCCAAGATATGCTGTGGTGGGAGGGATTGTAGCGGGTGAGCGAGGTGGGTTCCCTCCCAGAGGACGGACGGGGCTCCGAGGTAATTCAGCAGCAAAAGGCCTTAAAGTGGCATGAAGAGAGGCGCCTGGGTGGCTCAGTCGGTTAAGTGTCCGACATCGGCTCAGGTCATGATCTCGCGGTTCGTGGGTTCGAGCCTTGCGTGCATGATGATAGCTCAGAGCCTGAAGCCTGTTTCGGATTCTGTGTCTCCCTCTCTCTCTGACCCTCCCTTGCTCATGCTGTCTCTCTCTACCTCTCAAAAATAAATTAAAAAAAAAAGTGGCATGAGGAATGGAGGCTATGCCTGCTCTCAGAAAAGCCCAGAGATCCAAAGAAAAGGACCCAGTTTTCCAGGCTGCTTAGAAAAATTTTTAATTTTTATTTATTTTTGAGAGAGAGAGAGAGACAGACAGACAGACAGACAGAGCATGAACAGGGGAGGGGCAGAGAGAGAGAGGGAGACACAAAATTTAAAACAGTCTCCAGGCTCCGAGCTGTCAGCATAGAGCCCGATGTAGGACTCAAACTCACCAGCCGAGAGACGGTGACCTGAGCCAAAGTTGGACCCTTACCCGAGTCACCCAGGCGCCCCTCCAGGCTGCTTTTTAAACATAGTTTTTATGTGAGGATTCAGTGATTATATCAGTTCTCCTAAGGCTACCGTAACAAATTACCACAAAAAAAATGGTGGCTTGGAACGATAGAAATTTATTCTCTCACGGTGCTGGAGGCCAGAAATCAAAATCTAGCTGTCAGTAGGGCCCTGGCACTTACTCTGGAGGCTTGGCAGGAGTGGGGGGCGGCGTTGAGGGAGGGCGGTTCCTCCCTGCCCCTTCCAGTCTCTGGTGAACCTCAGGGCCCCTTGGCTAACGGCTGCCTCCCTCCAGTCTCTGCTTGGGGCTTCCCTTGGCCTTCTCTGTGTGTGTTATTTTTTCTCTTCTTCCAAGGACATCCGTCATTGGATTTAGGACCCCACCCTAATCCAGGATGATAACTACGTCTGCGATGACCCTCTTTCCAAACAAGGGCACCTTTCGAGATTCTGGGTGGGGGTTAGTTCCACTCAACTCACTGCTGTGATTCCAGGCCACAAGTTTCCAAAGTGCCTGGCAAAGAATCAGCACGTAATTCACTGTCAGTATACCTGTTCTCGCCGAATGAAAGTTGCTACTATAAACACAATTGTGGTTTTTCTCAAGTGACTTTTTTTTAAGTTTATTTATGTCTTTATTTATCATTTATTTCTTTTGAAAGAGATAGAAACAGTGCAGGCAGGGGAGGGGCAGAGAGAGAGAGAGAGAGAGAGAGAGAGGGAGGGAGAGAATCCTAAGCAGGCTCCGTGCTGCCAGTGCAGAGCCCAACATGGGGCTTGAACCCAGGAAACCGTGAGATCACGACCTGAGCTGAAACAAAGAGCCAGACACAACCGACTGAGCCACCCAGGCGCCCTTCAAGTGAGAGGTTCATGGCACTTATTTTGTAGCTATCGCTCAAGGTCTGCTTAGGAAAAGAGAAGCCTATGTATTTTGGTGGAGAAATTAATATAAAGAATCAATGAAACTGGGGGCGCCTGGGTGGCTCAGTCGGTTAAGCATCCAACTTCAGCTCAGGTCATGATCTCACGGCTTGTGAGTTCGAGCCCCCGCTTCAGGTTCTGTGCTGACAGCTTGCTCAGAGCCTAGAGACTGCTCTGATTCTGGGTCTCCCTCTCTCTCTCTCTGTCCCCTCCCCCCTTCACCCTGTGTGTCTCTCTCTCTCAAAAACAAACACTAAAAAATAATAATAATAAAAAGAATTCGTAAAATAGATATTAAAAAAATCAAAGAGGCCAAAAAGGGAAACAGATAGGATATGCAGGGAGCTGCCGGCAAACAGAACAGCAGGAAAAGGTAGGGGGTCTTGTTACCCTGTTACTGCTTTGCAGCCGATTGTCCTATAAATCCGACACTGCTGTCTGTACGGGAAGTGGCAGGGAAACTGTTTACTTACTACTGGAGCATAAACACCGCCATGTGAGCTACTCCTTAAGGATTAGACGCCGCCTTTCAAGGCTGCACCCTGGATACAGGTAGACTGACCCTTCTTGCCTGTTTTACTTTAAAGGGCGGCCTTTGTGATATTTGTGGCAAAAAAAGAAAAGAAAAGAAAAAAAAAGCCTTTAAGGTATCAGCTATTAAATAAGTCCCCAAATTGCTGGCAGGGCTGAACCCCTCCCAGTTGAGAATTTGTGAATTCAGGGACAAGCAGAGTCCTGAAGCAAGAGAGAAACAGAAAGGCATCATTACCTAGTCAAGTCCAAGGAAAGGAGGGAGGCCCACATGCATCTGTGAAAATTAAGAAAAGAAAACCTCATCTAAAATGGAGGCTGGAGGCGGGTCAGGGGGAAGGGGGCTCTTAGGTCCTAACACTTGAACAGCCAAACCCAACTGGAAGACATAATTTGCATTCCCAGTAAGAAGCCGATATTTTACTTCCCCAACAGCAGGAAGGAGGATTTTCTCCTCCCCCCAGCAACAGCCCAGCCAATGAGACAGTCACAGCCCAGCCAATGAGAGATAGTCACAGCTCAGCCAATGAGAGATAGTCACAGCCCACCCAATGAGAGATGGTCACAGTCCAGCCAATGAGAGATAGTCACAGCTCAGCCAATGAGAAGCCACTACACTTGATCCTTGCGTTTATGCCCATGGATTTTGTGTTTAGAGCAGCCTTTCCAATCCCCCTTTTCCCTCTATAAAAGAGTTCTCCTTTTTTTCTTCCCAACTTGCCTATGGTTTTCCCGTGGTTTGCTTGTCCTGCATTGTACTTCTGTTACCTGAACAAACCCAGATTTTGCTTGTAAAATAACTAGCAGTTTAATTTTTAAGGCTAACGGGGCCATGAGACAGAAGGCATATTTTCTTTGTACACATGTGTTCACAGGATCTTTGGATGAAATTGAAGCAGGTGTTTTGATGCGTTCAGATGAGAATGAAGACGTTTGGTGATGAGGTTTTGGAGCTGACTTCTTGGATCAGAGGCCTCGGGGCCATCCTCAGCACTGAGGCATTCCATGCGCCCCTCCTTCCAGCTCACAAAGGTTATATTTACTCAGTCATGAGATGCTAATCAAGCAAAGAGCAGCCATCGACTCTGAGTGAATCCTACCTCTGAACCGCACTCAACTCTGTGGGACAGTGGACGCCCAAATGTCACACTGCCAACAGGGTAGAGTAGCATTATATTTTGAAGACATGGATGAACACTCTAGACTGGAGTTTGGCCAACTATGGCCTACAGGCCAAATCTGGCCTGCCGCGTGTTTGCGTAAATAAATTTTTATTGGAAATAATCACATTCATTTGCACATTATCTGAGGCTGCATTGGTGCTATGGAAGCAGAGTTGAGTCCTTGGACAGACATCACGTGGTTCACTAATCCAAAAACATTGACTATCTGGGCCTTTCAAGAAAAAAAATGTACTGGCCTCTGTTCTAGAACCATCTTGAATATTTTGATATGTGGCCACACTTGGCAAACACATGGCCGTGGTGGATGCACATTCTGGAGCATGCAACTGTGGGCGTCACCGGAGAGAGGCATCATGGGCACCCTGAAGTCACGCTGAGGCGGTTCTGTCTGGACACACCCCACAGATCTTCATAGGAGTTTCTTCCATTGAGCATAGACTACCAGAATTTGGATTTCTTAAAAAATTAGCAAGAAAAAATTTAGTAACTATGATTAGGCCCAGAATTATGCACTTAACAATTTTTTGAGTGCTTCTGTGTATTTGCAAAATCCACATGTTTATTGTGCTACCCCAATGTTTTTAACAGCATTGTCAACCATAGAAAAACTATGGAGCCCAGATGTCCATCAATGGATGGATGGAGAAAGGAGGTGTGATACACACACACACACACACACACACACACACACACATATGCAATGCATAAATGGACTATTACTCAGTCATCAAAAAGAATGAAATCTTACCGTTTGCAATGGTGTAGGCGTAGCTAGAATGTATTATGCTCAGCGAAATAAGTCAATGAGAGAAAGACAAACACCATATGATTTTTACGTATGCGTGGAATTTACAAAACATAACAGATGATCATATGGGGAGGGGGTGGGGAAGAGAAGAGAGAGAAATAAACCACAAGAGACTCTTAATGATAGAGAACAAATTGAGAGTTGATAGAGGGAGGTGGTTGGGAGATGGGCCAGATGGGTGATGGGTACCAAGGAGGGCGCTATTGTGATGGGTGTTGTATCCAAGTGAGGAATCACTGAATTCTACTCCTAAAACCAATATTGCACTGTACGTTAACTAAAATTTAAAATAAATAAGTAAATATATTTAAAAATTTGCTAAAAATATGCACAGAAACGTGGCTGTCCTATCGGCACCCTCTATGGAAACCCTCTGGGCTGGTCACCCAGGGATTCCTCTGGGGCAGCCTCTGGGTGTCATAGCAGACATTGGCCACACGGGGGCAGAACATCCCTGGCTATTGCAGATCCCTGCTCAGCAAGAAACCGGAGTCTCTGCCTTCTGGGGGCTCCTAGGGGCGCACGGGGAAAGAGGAGAACTAGCGGTGTGAGCATCAGGACAGCCTGTATTGAATTACTGAATCAGTCATGGCCTGGGGCACTGGATAAGAGGCAGAATGAATTACTACATTTCAGAGGGCTTTTTTGGTTCAAGTCTGGGCAACCCGAGATTACAGTTTCCATACCTCATTTGATTCTATTGTGAGGCAGACTATTTCTCTTACACAGGGGAACATTTCTACAAGGAGATGTAAATCAGGGCAGAGATGGAACTTCAGAGGATTGGGTTGGAAATGTTTGAAAGCAAGAATTTCAAACATGCTGGCATAGAAACGGCTGATTCTCCGCAAAGAGCTAATAATACGCTCACTGCATGCTCTTCACTCTTAAAAAAATCGATTTGTCTTTTTCATAGGTAATAGACACATGGTAAAAAGCAATAAACAAACAAATCATCAAAAAAGATACTGCTCAGAAGCAATAAAAGGATTTTCGGTCTGCTTTCAGAGATATACTGTGTATATACAAGAACAAGCTTTTACGTACACGGTATACAACACTCACCAATCTGCGTCTGCTTATTTTTTTTTCCTACTTAGCAATATATTGAAGATTATTCCTCATTGGTGCATGGACATCTGCCCCGCCCCTTTGGATGCTGAACAGGATCCCATTGGATGGATTTCCAGGCTGTCTTTAACCAGTCCTCTCTTGAACCAGACCTCTCTTGACGGACTTTTAGACGACTTACAATCTTTCGTTGTTCCATGGGGTGTTGAGTAGACTTGTATATGCGTCCAGGAAATGCGCTCACACCTAAGTCCCCAAAACTCCTAGAAGGTGACTGAGCAGAGGGATGCATGTTATACAATTCTAATCATGCCAGTTATCCGCTGATGATACGGATAACTGACTTTTATGAGCTGTCACTATGTGTCAGTCACCATTCGAACTGCTTTAAAAAATGGTTTTTTTATGTTTATTTTTGAGAGAGAAAGAGACAGGGTGCGAGCTAGGGAGGGTCAGAGAGAGAAGGAGACACAGAATCCAAAGCAGGTTCCAGGCTCTGAGCTGTCAGCATTGAGCCTGACATGGGCTCAAACCCACAAACCTTGAGATCATGACCAGAGCTGAAGTCAGATGCTTAACCGAGTGAGCCCCCCAGGTGTCCCCTGATTCCTTTATAAACTGTGGTGAAGGCAGGCACTGTGGGTAAATCCAATTTACAGGTGATCTTTACTCGTTTATTGTAGTATAGTAAATGAGATCTCTTTATAGTTTTGATTTGCATTCATATCATTATTAGTGAGAATGAGCCTATTTTTATCTATTTAAAAGACATTTGTACTTCTTTTTCTTTGTGACTACTTGTTCCTATCTTTTGGCTATCTTTCCATTCAGTTGCTGACCAGTTTCTTAATGCTAAAAGCCTTTGAATATTAAAAAAATTTGACACTTTTATCATATAGGTTGCAAATGCTTTCCCTGGTTTATCATTGATCTCTTGACCCTGTTAATAGTATTTTGGTTTTGCCCCAAAGAAAATTTTAATTCTCACGTAGTTGGTTTTATCAGTCTCGTTTTTTTGTGATTTCTGACTTCTGTGTCAGAAGGACTACCACGATCTGGGATTATAAAAATAAACCCCCCCTGTTTGTTCCAACACTTCTATCTATGGCTGTATTTTTAAAAATTATAAGAGCTCCATCTGGAATTTATTTTGGTGTAAGTATTAAAGCAGAGATCCAAATTTACTCTTTCCCAGATGTCTCCACAATTGGCCCATGCATTTATGAGATAACCCATCTTTTCTACGCTAATGTGAAACATCCTTTTCATTTAATATTATTTTCCTGCATGTTTAGAGTCTCTTTGTGGACGGCATGCCGTTCCATTGATCTGTCTGCTTGTTCGTATGCTAGGACCAAGCGCTTTTAATCTCTGTGGTTTTACAATACTTTTTAACATCCTGCCGGGATATTTCATTACTTTTCTTTCCCCAGAATTTTCTGCGCTCTTCTTGCATGTTCCATTTTCCGTGTGAATTTTAGACTCAACTTGTCTATGTTAATGTGAATGAGGCAAGACTCTCAAAGTCTTTGTTTAAATAAGAAATCTAACAGATTTATTCACCTTCTGCCTCCTTGTGAGCGAAGAGAGAAGCCAAAAAAAAAAAAAAAGTTCACAAATGCTTATACCTTTGGAAAAACAGAGGCACCACTTAAAATATTTATGTCAGAGCCAACTTAATTAAGATGACCAGTTGGAATTATAGCCTCTGGGGGAAGTTGAGGTTACTTTTCTCAGGACAGAGGAGCAGCCTTGAAAAACCAAGGGACCTGCCTGTTCTTTTTTTGGGATAGCATCTCAAGGGTGGATGTTTATGATGCAAGATGCTGTCTGCTTTTTGCAGCTGCAGAGAGAAAAGGAACATTTCCTCCCTTCACTTTTGCTGCAGTTTTGCTGTGGTTTTTCAAGCCTAAAACCTGGAATTCTGTTCACTGGTACTGAGAGAAAAAAGATGGGCCCGAAAAGCATAAAACTACATTACTGGAAAGGAAAGGCGAAGAATAAGATCGTGAATAAATGGAGTGTGGGCTCGGATCCTATGACATCCGGCATAGCTCTGAGATACGAAGCAAAATAAGAACAACAAGAAAAAACAAATAAAAATCTCTGTTGATGGTTTCATTAGGATTATAGTAAATTTACAGATTTTGGGGGGAAGGACTGCCATCTTTACACAAGAGAGTCTAGCACAGGGCAGGAAATATTTGCATTTAGTCGAATCTTCTTTTTTGTCTCTCTGTCTTTTAGATTTTCTCTGTGAATGAATGTTATACATTTAATGCACTTTTGGGTATTTTATCTTCTTGGTTCTTATTGTAAGTGAAATCTTTTCTTTAATTATATTTATAAAGTGATTGCACTTAATGGATCCTTGGATATTGATTTTTTTTTTTTGTATTTATTTTGTACCTACTCAGCCTCCTGGATTATCCTACAATTGCTAATAGTTTTGCAACTGATTCTCTTGATTTTTCCAACCGTACAGTCAATGATAATTTTTGCTTCCTCCTTTCCAGTTTTTGTGCCTCTTGTCCAATTCAGTCAGATAATTCCTCCGGTACAATGTTAAATGCCAGTGGCGATAATGGGTGATTGTGTCTTATTCCCCATTATATTGGAGTGCTTCCCGTCTTTCACCATTGAGCACTTGTATCTGACTTGAGATCTTTTAAACTTGGCAGTTTAGAGAATTGGTTATCTTTTTATTTATCTAGATTTTAAAAATCAGGATGAAATTGGAATATAACAAACACCTATTATCTGTGAAGATGAACACACTTTTTTTCTTTTTCTTTTTTATTTAAAAAAATTTTTTAATGTTTTATTTATTTTTGATACAGAGAGAGACAGAGCATGAGAGGGGGAGAGGCAGGAGACACAGAACCGGAAGCAGGCTCCAGGCTCTGAGCTAGCTGTCAGCACAGAGCCCGACTCGGGGCTCGAACCCACGAACGTGAGATCTGACCTGAGCTGAAGTCAGAGGCTTAACCAACTGAGCCACCCAGGCGCCCCAACACTTTTTTTTTTCTTTAGACTTTTTCATGTGGTAAATCACACTCCTAGGTTTCCTGATATGTAATCAGCATGGCTGCATTTGTTTGTGGAATTTATTCTTTTACTGCACTGT
>PISW01003381.1:0-30000 GCA_004023785.1 Mungos mungo | reverse complement strand
CTTCCTCTGGAGCAGGGCAGGGAGGAAGTACAGTTGTTCCCCACAGGACTCCTCAATTGTCATTTTAAATGTCCTTTTTGCACTGCAAGGGGTCAGAATTGGTTGGTGAAGTCAGTTGTCCCTTAGGAAATATTCCTTAGAAAGAATGCCAGATGTGGTTATGAGCATTTGTTTATTGACATTTTTTTTAAATGCCTGTTCTGACATCCTGAAATGTAAAGGCACTTGTTTCTTATCCTTTTTTTTCTTTTTCTGGCTAATCAAGTCCACATTATTTCTACCTTTGCTTCCAACGTAGACATCTTCTAAGCTGACTGGTTCTTCCATAGAGAAAAGAAAAGAAGAGAGATGGAGGGAGGGAGGGAGGGAGAGAGAGAGAGAGAGGAAGGAAGAAAGGAAGGAAGGAAGGAAAGAAAAAGAAAGAAGAAAGAAGGAAAGAAAGAGAAAGAAGGAAGGAAGGAAAGAAAGAAAGAAAGAAAGAAAGAAAGAAAGAAAGAAAGAAAGAAAGAAAGAAAGAAAGAAAGGAAGAAAGAAAGAGAAAGAAAGAAGCCATGGCTATCTGGGAGAGTTTGGTCTCTAATGTCAAAAAACCCAGAAGGTGTTGGGGTCCTTTCTCCCAGAACTGTAGCTCAGACAAATATTTACCAGGTGAATGGCTTTGCTTGATTGCGTTTTGTCTAGACTGAACCAGAAGGTCTAAAGAGACATGCACAAATAGGAAGAAAATTCTTGGCCCTTGAGGTGGTACAGCTTGTTCCATTTCACTGTTATGTAAGCATTTAGGAATGACAAAGAGTTCGCGTCATCCACACTGCATACATAATAAGGCAGGCAGCTGCCCAGCCCCTGTGACCGTGATCTTGACCACCTCTTCAACCCCAGACAGAGCACTTTCATTAGATGATGCCATGTGGTCATGGCCATGACAGAATACAGAATTCTTTTTATAAAATATCATTTGTAGGGGTGCCTGGGTGGCTCAGTCAGTTAGGCGTCTGACTTCAGCTCAGGTCAGGATCTTGTAGTTCATGAGTTTGAGCCCCGTGTTGGGCTCTGTGCTATCAGCTCCGAGCCTGGAGCCTGCCTCGGATTCTGTGTCTCCCTCTCTCTCTCGCCCCTCTCCTACTTACACTGTGTTTCTGTCTCTCAAGAATGAATAAACATTGAAAAAAAGATTTTTAAAATAGGATTTGGATTTCCTATATACACCTTCAACTTTATTTTCCCATTGTCTATCAAGGCTTTCTGTGTTAAAGCAACAGAGTGAGGTTGACATTGAAGTGTAACATGCGTGCAGAAAAATGAACACATTATAAGTTTACGATTCTATGAAGTTCCCCAAACTGAAAAACCCACGGAACGAAAAATGACCAGCACCCTAGAGCCCTCCTCCTTCCACCTTTAGTTACTTATCTTCAGCTGGAAGAGACCCATTGTCCCAACTTTTAACATCATGGTTCCACTTTGGCCAACAGGAAGGGTTTCAAGGTCATGGATATGCCTCAGCAATGGCAATCTGCAATTCAACCTGCAGAGCAAGTGATTGGGAGAATTCGTGGGCCCCTGGGTCCAGCTTGAAGATGGCATTCAGGGTGTGGAAGGAGGGCGCCTTTGGTTTCAGACATCCCACCTCTGACACCTTTTTTTTTTTTTTTAACTCCGGGAACAAGTACCCAGTTTTATTTCTGCCTTCCCCCCAAACATCTGAGGCGCTCGGCCCCACCGGGCCAGGGCCCAGGCTCCTACTTCCCTCCCACTCCACGCGGGGCTTCCTGGGGCTTCCAACGGTTCACTCCAGGATTTTGTGGGGAGGGGCTCCTGGCTTGTAAGCCTCCATGGAGACCTTCTTCATTCCTGGAACAGCCTCACAAGGGAAGCAAGAGCTAAGAATCGGGCTTTGCTAAATGAAGATAAGCAGGATGAGCAGCCCTGTCCCCCAGAGCTCCTTCACACCTTCCGGGGCCTTCTATGGCCAAGTCCCTGGGAGGAGGGAAAGGCTCCTGGGAAAGCAGAGCAGGGTGGGAAGGAGCTTTGAGTCCTGCATTCAGGGGCCTCCCGTTCTTGCTGAGTTTCCCAGTGTGCAGCGTTAGAGGGTGCCTCCATCCCTTCCTCACTGCCCCATGGAGTGGCACCCCTGCAGCCAGAACCTTCCTGCACTGCGGGGGAGCAAGCTGAAAGCCTGCTGGGGAGCAGGGCTGGAGGCTACAGCCGCAGGCCAGTACTCCTAGCGCCGGACATCATGGATGGGAGACTGCTCCCGGAAGCCCTGCCTGGCCCAAGGGAGAGACCGAGGCAGTACCTTAGCAGGCCGGGGTGCTGTGACTCATCTGTGGCACCTGTGAGCTGTGTGACACTGGGAAAGTCACTTCTCTGAGCCTGAAAGAGTGTCAATCCTCCTTAAGGAGGAATAGTACTCCTGCCTCACAGGTAAAGAGGCAGAAACCAGGCCGAGAGCACCCAGTACAGAGCTATGCCCTAACCTTGCTTAGTGCACCTTGGATAGTGTGGATGAGGCCGAAGGCCCCCTTTCTTTGCCTTCCTCATTTTTCTGGAGCTGCTCGCTCCCCACATCCAAGGCCATCATCCTGCTGAGTTGAATGCGGAAACCTTCTGACCTCACATCTGACATACTCCACGAAGCCTCCACCTTTGGGGCACCAGCTGCCCAGGCCTGCCCTCCCTGCCCTGAGGCGCTGGCCATGACAGCCCTCCCATTCAGACACCTCCACATAAGCAGCTCCTCCCCACGCCTCCCCCTCCCGGCCTCCCCAGGCTTCCGTCCTGCCATCAGGGACCAGATGCTGTTGGATCCCACTGTTCCTCCACTTACAGGCGAGGCAACTGTTGCTCATGGTGGGAAGGGACGTGCCCAGGGGCACAGGGGAGGGCACAGCTGGGACCAGGGCCCTGACTCCTGACCCTGTTCTGCCCTTTGCCCCCTGTCAGCCAGGACCCCCTTTCCACCCCTTCTCCCCTCAGCTGGTCGGTGTGGGAAATCTCGGTCCGTGGGGCACAGCCAGAAGACACGGTCCAGCCGTCCCCCTACGGAGAGACCACAGGAGCCCACATAGAAATTCCACAAAGTTTTACTTTAAGTAATGGATGTATTTGTTACTGAAAAGGGAGCACACAGACACGGTTAAATTTCTTTATATCCATTAAAAAATATACACTGAGAATTCTACCCCCACTCCTGCCCTCATCGACCCAATTCTCTTCTCCAAATAACTCCTGTTCTTATGTCTCCAGCCATCCTTAAAGCTTTTCAATGCCAATACAAGCAAACGAGGTCTGTATGATGTCCCCCCTACTTTTTTACGGAGAGGATAACATACTCTCTTCTTTGCTGTTTTCATTCAACAACACACGTTGGGGACTTTACACACCAGTACACAAAGAGCTTCCGCATTTCCTTGTCACAGTTGCAGAGTATTCCGTTGTACTATGTTATACTATTGAAATAGAATTCACATCCCTTAAAGGTCATCCACTCACAGGGTACAATTCAGTGTCTTCTAGTATATTCACAGAAGAGGTGTGCAACCAGCGCCACAATCAGTTTGGAACCTTTTAGCATCCCTAAAAGAAACCCTGCACCCCACAGTTATCACCCCACAACCCCCACCCCAGCCCTAGGAAACCACTAATCTACTTTCTGTCCTTATATATCAGTCTCTTCTGGACATTTCATACACACAGAACCATACAATGTCTTGTTCTTTATAACTGGAGCCTTCCACTTGACATAATGTTTTCAAGGTCCATCCGTGTTGCAACACGTGTCCGTATTTCAGCCCTTTTTATTGTCAAATAATATTCCATTGTACTGAGAGACCACATTGTATGCCCCCCAGTCATCAGTGGATAGACTTTGGACTGTTCCCATTTTTCAGCTATTACGAGCATCCATATGCAAGTCTTTGTCTGGTGTGTGCTCCCACCTCTCCTGGACACAGACCTAAGAGTGGAATTGCTGGGTCCTACGGTCTGTTCTAGAATTTGCTTATCTAGTCCCCTACTGATGGACATTTGACCAAATGACATCTTGAAAGCCAGCAACCTTACATGTCTAACAGGTGCTGGTCTTATCAGTGAGGATTCAGGAGTAGGGCCGGGCAAGGTGGCTCCCTGCTTTTCTTTCCTCCCAGACTCTTACTATTCTAGCACTTTCTGGTTAAATTTACTCCAATTCTGGTGTGGGCTGTGACTCAAGGCTGTGGGAAAAGGAAGCACCACTCCTCACAGCCCAACCTATCACGCCGCTGCCCACTGATCCCTGAGGGGGAACCCAGGCCCCTCAGCTGTGTTCCCCCTACCCCATGCCTGTGCCTTCCTGTCTGGGTTTCCTCATCCAGGAAACAGTCCAAGAGGAAGTCAGTGACTCTTGACCATGGAGTTTCCTGACCCTGTGACAACAGGCCTCTGCCACACCTGACCATCTGCCACACCTGCGGCAGGTGCAGAGCAGGGGAATTCAGGAACCATCCAGGCTGTAAGCTGGCGAGCCAGCCTCAGGAAGAGCCAGACTCCTTGGTACCAGGATGTTTTTAAAAATTCCTTTGTGTTAGACCTTCTCAACAAGCTTAAGCCAGGAAGTACTTTGTGTTTAGAGCCAACAGAAGACAGATAGATTTTGATCTCTTGATTAACTAAACGAGAGACAATGAGTCCAGCTCTTCTCTGCTAAGCTTCTATTTGGTATTGCCCTAAAATTCTCCGGGTATCATGTTACTCCCTGCTCAGGGGCCTCCAGGCGCCAGACGTCAGTAGGATCTTACAGGGAAGAGTTCTTCTTCTGTCTTCTCTTTCCATGGCCACTGCTTACCTCGTCTTTCCACGAATCAAGGAGGAGACCATCCCGTGGAACGTGAGTATTCTGCTTTAAAGCGCAGATGGGCTGTTCTAGAATGACTGCTCTGTTCTAGAATGACTGCATGAAAATGTAAGTGCAAAATGGCACAAAGGAGGTTTGTCTTTCTACCGGATGTGTTTATCCATTAAGATGCAACCAGCTCATTCTTTTTTTTTTTTTTTAAAGAAAAGTGAAGAACAGTGGACTGCAATAATTAAGTAGTGAGTTTCCTTCATGTGGAAATGGGCTAGTTTTAAAATAATTTAAAGTTCTTGGTGGGGTATACTTTCTATGTATTTGAACATATCACATCCGTCTCTAACTCACAGGAAAGCCCTGAGCCCATACATTGTGTTCAAAGTTCCAATAAGTTCTTTGGCTCTAATTGAGGTTTATGACATTCCTGTTGGGTTGACTTTTTGTTTCTGTTTTTGTTTTCGTTTTTAAAAATAATTATGGGAATTTTCCCCCTTCCAAACTTCAGGTTCTCAAGCCTGTCCACCAACCATGGTATAACATTCCTGATCATTGTACTGTTTTCTGTGAGTGGCCAATTTTATATAATTAATATGGGTTTGTCACATGTGCTTTGTAGAGTTACTTTTGAACAGTTTGTCCCTTCTTCAAAAAGTAGTAAGATTATTCACTTGTTCTGACGATGAACTGCCATGAAACAATACCAGCCTCTCTGAATCTTGAATTAGCAAAACGAAATAGCGACAAACAAGTATCAAATAGGAAGCATTTGTGGAGTGGCTCTAGTCTAGCCAGCAGGCTGTGGGATTTATCTTCTGGCACATCTGAAGACGCCTGTGTTCACACAGGGCAAGAAACGGGGATTTGAGCTGGTGAAGTTCAATTAGAAAATGTCTCTCCGTTTCATGTACTACTTCTGTGGCTTTCATTCTGTTTGCACTGGCTCTCCTAGGAGAGAAAACAGTTTTGAATTAAACAGCAATTAAGATTTTAATCTTTTGGTCTTGGAAGGGCACACGGGGTCATTACCCAGGGGTGCTTTACCACGGAAACCAAAGAGGTGCCCACGTGTACCCATTCCTTTTTAAATTAACTTCTTTTTGAAGATAAATACGCACGGGACAAAATGTACGAAAGGGCTCCTGTGAAACGTGCATCTCGTCCTCTATTCTTTTCCCCAAGTGCCTCCGCAGGTCCCAATTTCTTGTGTATTCTCCCGGAGATATTTTATCATATTTGAGCTTCAAGCAAATAAAATATCCTCCCCTCTTATGCATAGGATTATATACTATAACATGGTTAGCTTACCTTATCATATATTAATATTTAGTGCCCCCGCCCCAAACCTCTATTACTTTTTATAGCTCCAAAGTCTTCCGCATAATGGATGTTCCAGAAAGTGTTAACATTATTCAGGCTGTTCTTAAGCATTGGTCGTCATAAGCAATGCTTACACATGTATGATTGTGGACGTTTTCCCGCATATCTTAGGATAAATTCCTACAAGGAAAGCCGCTTGGTCAAAGGTAAGTGCGTTCGTAATGGTGATGGATCTCGGACTGGGTTTTCCGTATCGGTTGGGTGAATTTACACTCTTTCTAGCATTAAGCAAATGCCTGAAAGTGTATTCTGAGACATTAGTTTTCAGACTTTATAGATCAGAAAATGTTACCTTGTTGTGGTGTTAATTTGCACTAACCTTATTATGGGTAATACTGAGAAGCCTTTTTTTTTTTTTTATGTTCTAGATCTCCTTTTTCTTCTGTGACCTGATTGCCCACATCCCTTTGCATGTTTTTCTACTGAGGCTTCGGACTTTTCTAATAGGACTGAAGGCTATTAAGAAATTTAGTGATAGGGCACCAGGGTGGCTCAGTTGAGCGTCTGACTCTTGATTTCAGCTCAGGTCATAATCCCAGGGTCGTGAGATGGAGCCCAGCATGAGGCTCTGCACAGAGCATGGAGCCTGCGCCAGATTCTCTCTCTTTTTCTCTCCCTCTACTACACCCCTGTTCTCTCTCTCTTAAAAAAAAGTACTTTTTAAAAATTTTTAAAGTATTTATTTTTGAGAGAGAGCCAGTGTAAGTGGGGGAGGGGCAGAGAAAGAAGGAGACCCAGAATCCAAAGCAGGTTCCAGGCTCTGAGCTGTGGGCACAGAGCCTGATGCGGAGCCTGAACTCACAAGCTATGAAATCATGACCTGAGCCAAAGTCAGATGCTTAACTGACTGAGCCATTCGGGTACCCTATTAACAAAAGTACTTTTTAAAGGTTTATTTTATTTTTTGAGAAAGAGCGAGTGAGTAGGGGAGGGGCAAAGAGAAAGGGAGACAGAGGATCTGAAGTGGGCTTAGTACTGACAGCAGAGAGCCTGATGCAGGGCTTGAACTCACACACTGCAAGATCGTGACCTGAGCTGAAGATGGTCACTTAACCAACTGAGTCGCCCAGGTGCCCTGCTTCCCCTGACCCCATTTTTTTAAATTTAAGAAATTTAGTGATAAAATTTCAGCTTTTCTCCAGTTTGCCATTTGTCTTTGGATTTTATGGTATGCCATAACTTTAAAGGTTCCTATGCAGTTGAATTTAAAATTTTCTACCTTCATGTTTTCCTTTTGAGTTTTCATGTTATATTTGGGAAGAGATATCCCACACTGCAATAACAAAGGAAAAAAATCTGCCACGTTGTTTTTCCAGTATTTAAATAGTTTCTTTTTTTTACGTTAAGATCTTTGATTTATCTGGACTGTTTTTTGAACATAAGGTGAGAGATGTTCAATCAATGCTCTATATTGTTCCAATACTACTTCTCGAATAATCCAACTTTTCCCTACTTATCAGAAATACCTCTTTATTATCTACCAAATTCGAATCCCTAGCCCGTTGATAGTATTTTCACTCTGTTCCATTATTCTACGTATCTGTGTATCAGTAGCTATCGTACTTTTATGGAGAAACTTTTAGGGGGGAGTTGCACCCGGTTCTGGAGAGCCCCCCGTGCCCTTTGCAAAGCCCAGTTAAGCCGCAGCTGGGCTGTGGGCAAATAAAGCATTCATTCATTCATTGTAAAAAAAATGTAAATTATTTTTCTGGCTGGCTCCTTTTAAATTTCTGGCTAGGCTAATTTCCACTCACTCATTGTTTTCAGGTGTTTCCCAGTTAGTTTTGAGAGCTGATTTTTCAATATGCATAGTCTGTCTATTTCACAAAGAAATTCTACTGATATTTTTATTGCAATTATGTTAGTTGCATCGATTACTTTAGGGGCAATTGATATCTGTATGATGTTGCATCTCCCATTTAAGAACGTGGTGTTTTGGAATCCTTTTGATTTTTAAAAAAGTATTGATACATATATATGTTGTTAGGCTCTGGCCCATTCAGCAGAGAGAGCCCCGTCAGGCAGCCCCATGTTTCCCACTGATGTGAGGATCACACTGTCATTGGCTTGGCCAGGTGGCCCTCAGCCCAGGATTCTAAATCTCATCCAGATCTCTCTGTTTCTCAGTGATCAAGTGGACTCCTCAGGGACCCCTCTCAACCAGACCCAGGCCAGCACTGACCTAGGCCACCTGCTGAGGGACCACATGGAGGGGAAGAATGGCACCAACTCCACCAGGGCTCTGAAGCTTCCAGATGGGACCAGCGCCGCCTGGTACATTCTCACCATCATTGGCATCTACGGAGTGGTTTTCCTCTTCCGGTTGGCCAGCAACATCCTCAGGAAAAATGACAAATCCTTGGAAGATATTTACTACTCAAATTTGACCTCCGAACTCAAAAAGAAACATCTCCAAAGAAAGGTGGCCAAATGCTCTGCGCTGACCATTAACGACAGAGCCGTCTTACAGTCCAACCAGGCCAGCCTGGAACCGAAATTTAAAAACAGTGGATGCCAGACTGAAATCCAAGGGATCCCCTGAAAGTCCAGGCAAACAGACCTCCACAGAAGAGGCTGAAACTTCATGCAAGGGAGAGCAGCTTTGAGTCTACCTTGAACCTTGAGAGAGGAGTCCAGTCCTTGAGGGGTACTAGAAGAACATTACTGGGGCTCTGCTGACCCAGGGGAATATTATTTTAAGAGAAGAACAATAAGAACTTAAGAATAAAGACAAGAATAACTGTGACATGACTAGGTCCTTGCAAAACACACAATAAATATTTGCTGAATGAATGAAGGATGCATACACTAGTGGGTCAGTTGAGTTCCTTACAATGAGAGCTATTTCACTGGGAACAATAAGTCCTAAGAATTTTCACTGGGCACTTTCTTCTGGTGGAAATGTCCAGTCTCCAGACAAAATATAGTGAGCCCAGAACTTGAACAAAGGGATTCATTGTTCTCAAGGAAGGAAGTACCAGTAAAACCTTGGATTGCAAGTAACTTGGTCTGCCAATGTTTTGCAAGACGAGCAAACATTTCTAATAAGTTTTAACTTGATAAATGAATGATATCTTGCAATATGAGTAGAACGTGATGCCAAATGTCTCAAGATCACAACTGAGCCAATGGTCTTTGACATTCACTTCGATATACAAGTGCTTTGGATTACAAGCATGTTTCTGAAACGAATTATGCTGGCAAACCAACGTTTTACTGGAGTTCCAGCAAGCCAAGGTAATTGGATTATTATTGTTTACCATCCCTCTGTGTGTTTACAAAGTTCATTATCTCACTTGGGTCTTTCGAGCAGCCGTGGGGGCTGGGCAAGCATCCAGCGTCAGCCCTTGTGGCTTCCTTTTTGCCTATATGTCCCAGTCATTTGTCTGCCTTCAAACTAGATATTATGTCCTCCAGAAAACCGTCTCCCTTGGCCCTGCCTCCAACAGATGTGCTTTTCAAAAATATCAATACTAAGGGCACGTTGGTGCCTGCGTGCGTGGGTGGCTCAGTTGTCTAGCATCTGGCTCTTAATTTGGGCTCAGGTCATGATCTCATTGTTTGTGAGCTCTAGCCCTGCATCAGGCTCTGTGCTGACAGTGTGTAGCCTGCTTGGGATTCTCTCTCCCTCTCTCTCTGCCCCTCCCCTGCTTGCTCTGTCTCTCTCTTTCTCCAGATAAATAAGTAAACAGTTAAAAAAACTTAAAAAACATATCAATACTCATATAAAAATAATAAAAGTTAAAGTAAGAGGACCTGGTATGTAATAGGCACTAAGCGTTGTTCTACATGTGTTGCTTCATTTTCCTTTTGCCCATCTCTGTGTCCCCACGCGCTGTGCTGACTCCATGGTAACACCCACAAAGAAAGCTGGAGACAAACCATACAATCATGTGAACAGAGGAAGTTTCATATAAAGAGTTATCCAAGGGGGCTCCTGGGTGGCTCAGTCGGTTAAGCGTCTGACTTCAGCTCAGGTCATGATCTCACGGTTGGTGGATTCGAGCCCCGTGTCGGGCTCTGTGCTGACAGCTTGGAGCCTAGAACCTGCTTCCGATTCTGTGTCTCCCTCTCTCTCTGCCCCTCCTCTGCTCACACTCTGTCTCTGTCTCAAAAATAAATAAACATTAAAAAATTAAAAAAAAGAGTTATCCAATTATGATAAGAAACTATAAAAGTATAAAAAGAGCTCTGAAACATATCCTCAGGCTGAGGGAGAGTGTCCAGGAAAGGACAAAGTTAGAAGGAGGTCCCCACCCCCGGGCTGAGGTTCAGGACCCATTGGCAAAGCTCCGGTTGCAGCCACTGGAAGGTGGGAAAGTTTGGGGGGTGGCCTGGGCATGAGCTGGGCCACAGTCTCTGGGCAGTAGGAATAATTTCCCAGGGCACACGACACCCAACCCTGGTGGGCAGGTGTGCAGAGAGACTTGGGGAGGCGGGGGCCACTCACTGGCAGGAGGGCACATGGTCACCTGTGATGGCAGCCATGGTAACAGCTCCTGTGGGAGAGGCCTGCCAAGGGAAGTAGACGGCAAGTAAGGGTGTTGATACTCTTCTATGGGCTGAACATTCATGTCTCCCCAAATTTGTGTGCTGAAGCCCTAATCTCCATTATAATGGTATTTAGAAGTGACATCTTGGTGGGGCACCTGGGTGGCTCAGTTGGTTAAGTGTCCGGCTTTGGCCCTGGTCATGATCTCATGGTTTGTGGGTTTGAGTCCCACATCAGGCTCTGTGCTGACAGCTCAAAGCCTCGAGCCTGCTTCAGATTCTGTATCTCCCTCTCTTTCTGACCCTCCCTTGCTTGCACTGTCTCTCTCTGCCTCTCAAAAATAAATAAAAAACATTAAAAAAAAAAGAAGTGACATCCTTGGGAGGTATTAGTTTTAGATGAGGTCATACGGTTGGGGCCCCCGTGATGGGATTAGGGTCCCTATCTGAAGAAAGACACAGAGCTCTCTCTCTTTCTGCTATGGGAAACAATAAGGTGGCAAACCAGGAAGAGCCCTCACCAGACACGAAATCTGCCAGCACCTTGATCTTGGACTTCAGGTCTTCAGAACCGTGAGAAATAAACATCTGTTGTCTAAGCCCCCATTCAATGGTATTTTGTTATGATGGTCTGAGCTGACTAAGACACAGTGTCAAAGAAAAAGCAGCACCGGACCCTTACTAAGGGTAGACACGCTGTATTCAGATGGCTGCAGTAGGGGAGGGGGACTCCAGTACAGACTGAGCTCCACTCCGACGGAGACAAAGGTGAGAGCAGATAAGGAACAAAAACGGACTGGAGCCATGTGGCCACGGAAGATTCCAGAAGGGGGTAGGTAAAGGATTACTGAAAATGGTTTGGCAACCTGGGTTGCACACAAGGTACACGTTGTGGGGACAATGCATATTTTGTGGCCTTGCAACACTGTTTTCTTGAACGAAGATTCAGCTCGGGGCTGGGGTCACCTTTATGGACACAGCCTAGTGGAGGTGGAAGCCAGTTTGGTCAAGTTTCTTAGCACAGTGTGCAGGTGAGTCCTCTGTGCCAGGTGGAGTTCAGAGTTCACAGGGGTTCACTGGCAGCGGAGCCTGGCCTGGGCTATGGGGCACATGACATCTGCATCAGAAGGGCCATGGGAACCAACCCTCTGGGCCTCACACAGACCGTGGTGCCAGGCTCCCCTGTGCCTGCCCACCAGCCTCGGTCCTCCTAAGCTGAGGGAATCATTTCCTGTTCCTCAGAGACCCAGGCAGCCCTGTGAACGTCTCTACCCAGTGGCCACATTCCTCCACCAAGGTCTGAACTCCAGCCTTGGGAAGGGGACTCACCTCCAAGTTTGTCCTTCCCTGGGCACTCTTCTTTAGCCCCGGAGACCTTTAGAGTTTTCTCTTTACATCTTTATAGCCTCTCCCCTCTCAGTTAGGAATTCTGTGTCTTAAACATGCATACCTTATTGTGTGGCTTCTGTCTCCTGATTGCATCCAGAATGATACAAGGTTTAAGTTAAAGAATGAAAGTTCACGGCCAAGCAAGCTTGAGCCGTGGTAGATGAAGTCTAACAGTCTTCTGAACCCTGAGGTTACAGGAAGCCTTTGATATAACCTGCGGTGGTAACAGATAATGGGCCACTTCTTTCACTGAGCGTGGTGAGAGATTCATGCTCAGCTTGGGGTGTGATCCACTACAACCTGACGTTAGTCATAGAAAGCAAGAGACAGAGCCCGTGTGATTGTAAGCCTTTCACCGGTTCTGCATTTACTATGACCCGAGTTAAACCAACCAATAAACTCATATGTACTCAACACCCGCACTGGGCACAACACTTTGCTACATAAAGCCTAAGACTGCTTTGGTTTGCATAGCTTGCAGCCTGGAGGATGTAAAAGACATAGGTTTACTTTAGGACAATGCATATATTAAGCAAGAGGCTCCATCGGACAGTGCATAATTAACTATAAAGAGGGTGATGGCAGGTGCTCAGAGGTCAGGAGGGAAAACAAACCACATATTTACTTGTACGGAGGATTCTTCCCAGATAACGACCTATAACCCACCTTTTCTTTCCCTCCCTCTCTTTTCGGCTCTCAACCTCATCTTTCTGAAGCAGCCTTATCAACGTAGCACTTTACATCAGCACAGTGCACGTGATTCTTGTCTTGTGATTCCCCAGACACACTTTAGGGGCCCTGAGGTATGTGCTGTTCACCTGTGACACCAAATATGTGGGATCTCCACACAACACCCAGTTCTCCAACCCTCCAGACCCCAGTCGGGAGTCCTACAATTCAATTCCATTCTGACACTAACTGTCCAGAGTTAGTACAGACCGCACAGGCTGAAAGGTCGGTCCCACAGGACGGCCCTCACTCCAGATGCCAGTCTCAAGTTCCAAACTGTCACCTGTGTGACCAACTGGATCTAAATCAGAGGTTCCCTTAACACCCTCCCCAGGTTCAGTAATTCTCTTGAACAGTATGAGAAATAAGCCCACCGACCCAATCAAAGGAGGGACACGGAGACTCAGAGCACATGAAGGGAGGCTTTAATCACCGTTCTTACAAGAGCAGGTGTCTGATGGACAGGCACACCTGGAGCAGTTACAGCAGACAATTTATCTCCTAGCATGCAAGTCCCTCCCCTGGATCCTCATTGGCTGAGCTCTACATAGTTAAGTCCCTCCCCTGGCTCCTCATTGGCTGAGCACTGCAGAGGTTACAGCCTTACCTGAAAGTCGCCTGTGCCCGTGTAAGGCAAAAAGTAGTCTGATTGGAACAAATGTACATCCCCGGAGGGACACAGCGACTTTCGGTCCCTCCTCCCTTTGTTCTTTGGCACATGCTCATTGCAAAGCCTGCAAAAATAAACCCGTGAGATGGAGAGGGAACGAAGAATCAGGAAGCGAAGTGTCTAAGGGTTTGGGACTCCATGGTGGAGGAAGGGGGGAGGTTCATACATTTTCCAATAGGTTGTACGCCTATTGTTAATTAGCACAGCTTTCATTTGATTATTCTGAAAATGAATCATCTCCCTTACTTCTCACAAACAGCACTCAGCTTGAACAGAACTCAGGAAAGGATTTTACTGACTAGATTACCAGTTTACTATGAAGGATACAGGAAGAGCCACCGGGCGGGGTGTGAGACCCTACCCCCTCGGGTCAAACTGGACCCTAAAATACCAACCATTGTTTCACACGCTCACTCCCATTTTGGTAAATAATTAAAGGTTGAGCAACTGGGCTCTGAAAAGACCCTAAGAATGTAACTTGATAATGAACATCGTGACCTAAAGATTAACCTGTTTTTCAAGACTCTGTTAAACAACCCCATCCCTTTACTAAGACCTGGCCCAGACAAGGTCAGCAGGGGAAAGTCACCTAGTCACTGTTCCGCACCATCTTAGGTGTCCAACTATGACCTGTCATTTTAAAAGACTAAGAACTTTAAAATAATAGGTTCCCGCCAAAACTAACGTCTGTGTATTACAATATAATTGGCTACCATGAAATGCTGTAATTGTAATTGATTAACTAAATGATGACTTATTTTGCCTCGCCAAAACCCTTAAAAACTCTGAGCCCTTGCTCGGCGGCGGCGCTGTCTTCCAAGAACTTGCATGTGCTCAGAAGGGGCAGTTCAGCCGAAGTAAAATAAAACCCTATTAATCAACTCCAGTTTCTTGGGGATTCTACTCTGGGTGACTCACCCTGGGAAGAAAGGTCTAGCCGGGGTACGCGGGCGGGGGGAAGGGTGCAAAGCTTCCAAGGTGTCTGAGGGGCACCATCTTCCCAAGTACCTCCATGTATTCACCAACCGAAAATCTTTCTGAATCCCATTTTTAGGGAATTTTATATAAGTTTCAATTATGTAGGCATCATTGATCTAATCAGTGGCCCGCAGGAGATGTAATCCAATCTCCAGCCCCTCTCCCCTCCCTGGAAGTTGGATGTGGGACTGGAAGTCCCAACCTTCTAATCACACTGTTGGTTCCTATGGCAACCATCCTGGCATCTCAGGGCCCACCAAGGTCACCATGTTAGCATAAACTCAGGTACAGTTGCAAGGGGCTTGTGAGAAATAATAAAATGTTCTTCTCACTCAGGACTCTCCATGGGTTTTGGAAGCTCTGTGCTAGGGGTGAGGCACAGGCCGAATGCAGGCATGCATTATGGGGCAAGCATGCAGAGGCCCAGGCACTGTGCTGGGAGCAGCAAGACAGAGACACACAGTCTCTTGGCCAAGGCAGAGTGTCAAGGGGCCACACAGGGCAAACCAATATGAGAAAGCTGGAGGTGACCTGGGATCTTTGGGAGCAGAGAAGGGGCAGGTAACCCTGGCCAGAAAGCATGGGGGACAGAGGAGGGGGATGTAAAGGACAGCTCCAGAAGAAGGGTGGCCCGTCACAGACCTGACATGTAAGAAATGCCCCTCCAGAGGGACAGAGTCTGTGCAGATCACTTTCAGAAGGCGCCATGGTCTCTCTTATGTTCTTTGTGGCATATGGACCGCCTCCATCCCCCCAAATTAGACTCCTCCTCCCAGACCTGGTGAGATGACCACATCAGCGCCCCCGACAGAAGACACATCTTCCACAGGCTGCGAACTCTTTGTAAGAAAAGCATGGGCAAAGTGTTGGTAATGTGGGATGATTATGTTGCAACCCAACTGAAAAATTGATCAATAAACCTCAAGTCAGGGCAGAAAAAGAGGTTTATGTCATCCACCGTCAGCATTAGCCATACGGCCATATAATTTGACACACTGGAAAATTTAATGAAGTGAAACCAACAAGCAGGATTATGTTGATGAGTCTTCAATGCAAGTCGTAAATGTTAAATTAAGCCGCATCATTTTGATGACATGGATTTCTGGTTGCTTTCCCATGTGCACAAATCCTCCAGTTCTTTAGAGAGTATTATTATTGTAATTAGTATTTGCCAGGGAGATGCTGAGCTGTCTGCCCCCAAGTCATATTCTTCCTGCGTTGTCTGTAACCCTGATTATGTGGAGCCTTCTGCCCCAAGCTGTCACCAAAGCCCAGACAAGCACATTCATGCGAGTCCCTTTAGTAGTCCAAAGTGCGGGGGAAGCTGCTGCCTCTCTAAACCAAGCGGGGCCCTTGATCCCACACCCCCTGCCTTGCGAACCCATTTAGTACAGTTATATTAGGAAGTTTAATTAGCAGAAAACAAGTGGGGGTCCCAGCTGGAGCCCAGGCTGCGTCCCCCGCTGGGGTCAGATGTGTTTGAACAACTGTTGGTGGGACTTTTTGCACAAAGGACAGAGGACAGATCTGTTCCTAGGGAAAGAGAGATGCAGGGAAGCAAAGGTGGCCCTCTCTTGAAGTCCAAGTGCCAGAAGTCCACGCAAGAGTCCTGAGATTTATTGGGGGGCTGCTGATGTCACAGCATACCCCAAAACTCGTGATGGGTGGGGAGCGAAATATACAGATTGACTTGAGTCTGGAGCAGGAGTTGGCATGGCCTCCTCCAGAAGGGCCTGAGCTTCCTGGGAGATGCTTGAACACCTGAACCCAACTCCTAGTACTGTCAAAAAGGGGGGTAGGGAGAGGCGCCTGTGGGGCTCAGTCGCTTAAGCATCCGACCATGGCCCAGGTCATGATCTCACAGTTCATGAATTTGAGCCCCGCGGCGGGCTCTGTGCTGACAGCTCAGAGCCTGGAGCCTACTTCTGTGTCTCCCTCTCTCTCTGCCCCTCCCCTGCTTGTGCAAGCTCTCTCTCAAGAGAATAAACACTAAGATTAAAAAAATGTAAGAGAAGAGGGGTAGGGAAAATATAAGCAGGGTGTACAACCATGTATCCATTAAAGGTGCAACAGGGAGAGAAGAGAACTAACATTAACGAATAGTAGGTGCTCTGACATATACCAGCCAAGACGATGCCCTCAGAAACTCCATAAGGTGGGTCCTACTAAGGAACTGAGGCTCAGAGATATTAAGAAACCTTCCTAGGTCCCTCAGCTGGCTAGAGGTCCAAAGCTCGGTTTATGAGATTCACAAGTCCACATGCTATTTCTAGTAGGTCTTTGTCCACAATCCACTTTTATTTTCAATAAATGCAAGGAGGGGGAAGGCTACCAGTTTGATTGAGTTGTATTTCTGTCTCATGCCGTGTGTGCGCAGCAGGTCACCTGGCACTCTGCCCCCTGTTGTTACTTCCCTTTCTCGGACACCCAGGTTTCTGGAACAGTCCGTTTCTAAAACATTGCTGGTCTCATGTTGGTGGAATGAGCTCCGGAGGGTCTCACCTGGAGGATTAAATGCTCCAGCCCAAAGGGATAGCCATTCGGTCCACCCACCACTCCTTGGCTAGAATTAACCACCGGTGGCTCCCAGCCAGAAGGGGGTGGGGAAGTGTTCTCTTATTACCGCATATCTGGAAGGCCAAGAGCCAAAGCCCAGGGCGCAGTACTAACAGATACCATGGAGTTGAACCGCATACGGAGTTCTCAAACCATGTGCTATGAACTGAAGGTTGGTGCCCTCCAAAAGTTTAGGTTGAAATCCTAACCTCCACTGCGGTAGATTAGGAGGCGGAGCCTTGGGGAGGCTAACTGGGTCATGAGGACGAAGACCGCATGATGGAATTAGTGTCCTCAAAAGAAGAGACGGGAAAGCTTTCCTCTCTCTACTCTCCATGTGAGGATCGAACAAGAACACGGTCATCTGCAAACCAGGGAGTGGGTCTACACCAGACATGGGATCCATGGGCACTTTGATCTTGAACTTGCCAGCCTCCGGAGTCGTGAGAAATAAATGTTTGCTGTTCAAGCCCCCCAGTCCCTGGTAACTTGTTACGCAGCTGGAACGGACTAAGACACTGTGTTCCGTGGGGTGCTCAGGCCACTCTAGGGAGCAAAGAGAAGCCCAAACCCATCTCCTACTTTTCCTCTTCTGCATCTATATAAAATAAGCATTTCTATATTAAAAAGTCATAAAAAGTGGTTTTATGTTTATGTGTTATATAAACACACGTTTATGTTCCTTTCAGAATTAACCCCGCCAGCTCCACTGTTCTGCACCCCATAGCCCTCCCCCCTCCACCCCTGCCCCAGAGTCTGATGAAAACTCGTTCTAAGCCAGGGATTCTCACCTTGGTTTCACTTTAAAAGCATGCAGATACTTGCAAAAATACTTGACGATGCCCAGGCCTCACCCTAGACCATCAGAACCTCCGGGCTTGGGGCCCAGGCATAAACAATTCAGTAAGCTTCCCAAATGATTCCTCTGTGCTCCCCATTAAGCACCAGGCAGACCCCAAAAGGAATTTTAAACTCTGTGGGCTTGTTCTTGTCTGCCAGGTGAGGGCCCTAGGAGAAGCCAGAGATGGGAGTTCGCCTTCGCCAAATGAGGCAAGAAGGCAGCTGGCCAATGTCGAAGAGAATTTGGAAGTTACCTTGACTAATAGTTCCACTCCTTCCCAGCAGTGGGAGCTGAGAAAACAGGAGGAGGCCATGGGGGAAGTGCCCAGCGGGCGCCCTGCTGCTCTGGGCCAGGCCCCAGGGAGGAACTCTCTGTGCCCACCGTCACTCAGCTGCAGAGATTCCGGGAAGCATAGCTGGAGACACGAGTCCTCTGTCAGGTCTCTAAAATCCACACACATGTGTACACACAGCACAGGCCACACACACTCACAGATGCACACGTTTGCACACATTCACACACCCCTACAAACACACGTACGTATCTCACATACACATAAACACCCATTTGTGAATCTGCAAACACACACACACACACTCACACACGTAAACACACCCCCACGTAACACACACGCATACATACTTCCGCACACATATACACACTCTAGACACACACACCCACACACACTTACACCTACACTCACACACATCTTTCCTGTTCCACAAGAAAACGGTAAATTTTTAGGGCAAATGAAAGCAGCTTTCGCCTTGCGCAATCCTTTCATGTTACAGGTGAGGAAAAGCAGCTCTGGAGAGGGTCGGGGAATATGAGAAGCCCCCCTGTCAACTCTCCTCAGCTCTAGTCTCCTGAGCTCTATGACGTACATAAGAAGGTGTTTTTTTGTTTGTTTTTTTTAAAAATCCATTTTGTAGAAAAAATGGCGACTGCAGATTCTTCTCTTGATGGCAAGGCAGGGAGAAGGCCCCCTCTGCCCTGTCTTCATAAACAACTCGTCCTGGAAATGGAGCAAGAATCCTTCCAAACCCATGGGCTGCAGTGAGGCTGGGAAGGACGCTGTGTGCAGAGGAGCAGGCTGTCCCCAGCACTAAGGGCTCACAAACCCTCACATGACCTCACACGACAGACGTGTTTCACTGGGAGCGTTTTCCCAACAGCAAGTTTGGGGAGGATGCAGAGGTCTGACACACACATGCTCACACACGTACGGTGGCAGGTTCACTTATGAGTTGTGAGCTGGGTTCGTGCTCAGCTCTTTTTCTTTCCTGCTCCGCCCGTTGTGGGGGGTGCCAGGCTCCGTGCCTCAGAGGAGGGTCAATGTGCCAGGCCAGAAGCTTGAGGGTAGGGCCTCCCCTTGTGTGTGGGGAGACTGCGCCGCATGTCCTGCAGAGGAACGGGGGAGGGCAGGGCCACCGAGGAGAGAGAATGGGGCAGAGCTATCCCTAAGCACTGCTTTGGACAGAGGCTCTGAGGTTGGGTTCTGGGGGTCCTTGACTTGTTCGTTCTGGGTCCCTCTGAATGTGACCGGATCTCCCAGAGGGTGGCTTTGGGGGCACACCTAGAGGCTCTTAGCCCCAACAAGACCCCCAGGGTCCAGCAAGAACCAGATCTGGGCTGGTCCTGGGGTGCCCGTAGTGAGCAGCATGGAAGGTGTCCTCAGTGCCCTGCCACTGCTCTGGCCTTGGCCTTGGGAATGGGAAAGGAGCCCCAACAATGCCTGAGTCGAGTGTCATTGATTTAAATACATAAACATGGGGCACCTGGGGGGCTCAGTCATTTGAGCATCCAACTCTTGATTTGGGCTCAGGCCATGATCTCACGGTTCGTGGGATCGAGCCCCATGTCAGGCTTCATGCTGACAGTGTAGGGCCTGCTTGGGATTCTTTCTCTCTCCCTCTCTCTCTGCCCCCTCCCAAAATAAATAAACAAACATTAAAAACAAATACGTACATACATAAACACAATGTTTCCTGTAACTGAACTTATGGAATAAGGATCAAACTAGCACACATACTCACATATTTATATGTGTGGCAACCGTTTGGGTTTTGGGGGGGGGGGGTTTGGTGCAACCAGTTTCCAGATCTTTCTTTCTTTTTTTAATGATAAACATGATCTGTGGCAGGAAGTAGACAGCTCGGTAGGACTGCTGCCACACTCACCAAGTTTAGGCTCCCCCTCTAACCCCTGTCCTTGTGACTTCAACTGAAGATGTCACTTTTTGTCTTTGAATCGAACACACTTGATTTTCCAATTACACAAAATTAATTTAAATAAATTAAACATACTACAGTGTTCTACCTCAGAGTATCAGTTACTCAGGCAGGAGAGAAGGAAGAATGACAGAAGTATTTTCTAGAAAAGCAGGGGGTAGTTGCTCTTAGGACTGAGGGAGGAGGCTGTGATGGGGAAGGGCTGTGGAGGGGCTTCTGGGGCTGGCCTGGGAGGGGGCGTATTATCTTATTGCTTCGAAGTCATCATGGATACAGAGCCATACTGCCCCCTGGTGGTCCTTCCGTCACCCTCCCAAATCGCCAAAGTGGGAGGTGACCCCAGAGAGGCCCTGTTCTCTCTCCCAGGCCCTCAGGAGCTCCCAGTGGAGCCTACAGCCAAGGAGGGGGAGCAGAGGAGGTCCAGAATCAAGGGGTGAAGAAAAAAATGAAAGGTTCTCTGAGTTTCTCAGGCTGTCTATGCAATGATTTGCTTGAGTCCGGGCCCCTCCTGCCTGCCAAGGCAGGCTACTTCCTGGCCCTGCCCAGAGGTTGGCTAAGCCTCCCCCTAAGCTGGTGAGGGTGGGGTGCAGAAGGAGTCTCTGCAAGGGCTGTGGGTTGTCATTGCGTCCCCTTGTGGTTCACTCTCAGGCTCCAGAATGCCAGCCTCAGTCATCTCCGAGGCCTGGCGGTCAGCCCGCTGGGAGCCCACCTGGGTCTGGCCTCTCGGGATTCCATGACTCCTCTGGCTGGCTTCCTCCAAACCCACGCCCCCGTGCCCTCTATAACTTAACCCCCAAGGGCATCTAAATTTGTGCGTTTTGTACCATATTCCTCTTGTCATTGTTTGCTAATTATATTGCCAGATTTACTGATTTTTTTATTAAAAATTTTTAATGTTTTTTTAAAATTTATTTTTGAGAGACAGAGAGAGCATGAGCAGGGGAGGGTCAGAGAGAGAGAGAGTAAGACACAGAATCTGAAGACCGGCTCCAGGCTCTGAGCTAGCTGTCAGCACAGAGCCCGACATGGGGTTCGAACCCACAAACAGTGAGATCATGACCTGAGCCGAAGCCGGACTCTTAACCCACTGAGCCACCCAGACACCCCATGCCAGAGTTACTTATCATTAATGACGTTAAAACAGTGAGGTGCCATTTTTGCCAATCAGATTGCCAAAGATTAAAGATCACTAATATCAAGTGATGGTAGCAATCTGCGAAGTACAAAGTGGTACAAACTTTTTAGTGGATGATTTGACAATATCTACCAATATTTAAACCATGCTTAGCTTTTAACCCCTTCTTTTCCTTACCCGTCTATAGATGTGTATATCTACATTCTACCTTCATAACTATGAGGAGATATTCATCATGGCATTATTTGGAATAGCAAATGATGAAACAATTGTTTGAAACAATCTAAATAAACTACCAAGTTGATATTTGTCATATAGTGTGTGTCACATCCAAACAATGGAATACTATGTAACCATTAAAAAGAATGAGGTTTTCCAGTATTAACGACGTGGAAAAACATCTGTGATTTATTGTTAGGTTTACAAAAGCAAGTTAAAGACTATAGAATGTAACTCCTTCAAAAAAAAATCAAACATCTTTATGGATTTGTATCTACACTCCTACATCCAGGTAGAATCTGTGTCTGGATAACACAAAACAATTCCAACAGCATTCCCTCTGGTGAGTGAAGGGGAGTGGATTAATAAAAACAAGTGACTTCTGTAAAACTGGAAATTATCTACAACACCTAAGCATTGTGTTTATAACTTAGAAGGTAATGAGATTTCAAAACCAGACAAAGACCCCACTAAAGAGGACTGATGTCCCTGGGGAACATGGATGCAAACATTTTCAAGATACTAGCAAAATAAATCCAACAAAATGTTAAAGGAATTACTCATCATAATCAGGTGTTGTTTATTCCTGGGCTGTGGAGTTAGGTTCAGTACCCGCAAGTCAATCAATGTGATACATCACATTAATGAAAGAAAAGATAAGAACCACATGATCTTCTCAACAGATGCAAAAAAGACATTTGACGAAATACAATATCATTTCTTGCTAAAAACCCTCAAGAAAGGAGGTATAGTAGGAACATAACTCAAGATTATAAAGGCCATATACAAAAGACCCACAGCTAATAATCATCGATGGGGGAAATCTGGGAGCTTTCCCTCTAAGGTCGGGAACACGACAGGATGTCCACTCTAACCAATATATACAACATAGGGTCGGAAGTTCTAGCCTCAGCAATCAGACAACAAAAAGAAATAAAAGGCATCCAAATTGGCAAGGAAGAATTCAAACTTTCACTCTTTGTAAATGACATGATATTCTTTCCACAATTACATGGAAAACCCAAAAGATTCCACCAAAAAACTGCAAGAACTGGTACACGAATTCAGCAAAGCTGCAGGATATAAAATCAATGTACAGTTGTCCCAAACTCATCTCGTACGTGTCCTTCCCTTAGAACTAAAGGACCTCCGATTTCTCTAATCATTGCAACAACGTAGATGGAACTAGAAGGCATTATGCTAAGTGAAGTATGTCCGTCAGAGAGAGACAAATATGATTTCACTCATATGTGAAACTTAAGAAATACGTTCATCTGTTGTGTCAGATTATAGTCTCATATTTAGAGACTATTTTCTGGGGGGCAGAAGTATACATTGCTGCCGGGGTTGGTGTTTTTGTTGTTGCTGTTACTGACATGAGAAGCAGTTAGGTTCATTAGTTTCAGCTTTATTTGCATATTTAGAGATAATTTTATTTTATTATTTTTTCCTTTTGTTTGTAAAAAATGTAGAATGTCTACATTTTCTGGTTAAAACTGTAAGACAAGATACATTGGCAAAAACCTATATTTCTTGCTTTTTCGTCCTTCCTGTTCTATTCCTCCACTTATAGGTAAGCAATTTAAATTTTTTTATGTCTTTATTATTTTTTTATTTTGAAAGACAGAGACAGAGAGAGAGCAGGGGAGGGGCAGAGAGAGAGGGAGACACAGAATCCAAAGCAGGCTCCAGGCTCTGAGCTGTCGGCACGGAGCCCGACCCGGGGCTGGACCCCACGGACTGTTAGATCATGACCTGAGCCGAAGTCAGACATTTAACAGACTGAGCCCCTCAGGCGCCCCAGTAGGTAAGAAATTTTAATTTGTATTTGGTTCATTCTGTTTTTCCTACTTGAAAATACAAGTAAATATGCATATCTATCTATCATTTCCTCATACGTATATATTTACACAAAAGATAACATATGGTACATTCTCTTCTAAACTTCTGAACATGTTTCTCATACCCGTAACCAAACATTGGATTAAAAGAGCAAAGATTTGTTGTCTTGGAACTGATCTCATTGCTTTATACAGTGCGCTCACAGTGCTGTGCTAGGGCACAAGGTACCTTGGGATAAGGGAGGGAGAGGGTGACCGAACAGGGTGACTCTGGGGCCACCATTATCACTTCAACCACAGCAGCTACATTCCTGTTCCACATATTTGGCAGTTGTATCAAATTTGGTTCCACACATTTGGCTTTCCTATCAAATTTGGTCTGAAAAACAGTCCCCACTTTTTTGGAAAGATCCGAAGAGCAGACAGTCACAAGCTAATTATCAACCCAAACTCACTGATCCTGGCTTCTGAGAGACTGTCCAGAGAGCACATGCTTCATATTAACTTTACCAGGCTGGCGTCACCTTACTGTCTCAGGTTAGCTATGCTTGAGTCCCAAGAAAACCCTGGTGGGAAGAGAAACACTCACCTGCTCACCAACTGAGTGAAGGACCTGATAAATCATCTCATCCACATGGTCATTTGAGGGAATCTCTTTTGCACAGTTATGCAACATCTTTAGCTCTAAGGAAGGGAACAAGGAAATACAAAGGCAGTTGAAGAGGCTGCTGGAATTTAAAGAAAAGTGTCCTGTTGCCTTGAGTGTGTAAAATTAAAAGTGCTTTCCAGATAGGTTACTGAATTGGCTCAAGAACTGGCAGCCAATGAAAGGCAGGCTGCAGGCTGCTCTTTTGTACTATTTTCGGTACCTTCCTCTTCCCCCCGTGAGCTCCATGCATATGCAGGCTTAGCCCACACATATCGGCAGGTCTCACTGGACATGTCATGGCCGCACCACTGGTGCCTGGCACAATACCCAGTGCTTAGTAGGAGCTCAATAAATACATCTGGAATGGATGAATGAATGTAAATATTCCTCTTCATCCTCAAGAACCCATTGGAAAGTGGTGCATCGGTGGCTCAGTCAGTTAAGCATCTGACTTCAGCTCAGGTCATGATCTCACGGTCAGTGAGTTCAAGCCCCGTATCAGGCTCTGGGCTGACAGCTCAGAGCCTGGATCCTGCCTCGGATTCTGTGTCTCCCTCTCTCTCTGCTCCTCCCCTGCTCTCTCTCTATCTCTCAAAATGAATAAATGTTAAAAAAAAATTTTTTTTAAGAAAAAAGAACCCATCGGAAAGGGGTCATAAATTTGGCTCATCGCTGTTGAAGAATTGTTGTAGGTAGGATTGTGTCCCCCAACTCCCCACAAATTATATGTTAAAGCCCTAACCGCCTCCAGTACCTCAGAATGTGACTATGTTTGGAAAAAGGATCTTTAAAGAGTAAAATGAGGTCATATAGGCGGGCCCTAATCCAACAGGATGAGTGATCATAAGGAAATTAGGCCAGAGACATGCATGCACACAAAAGAAAGGCTATGTGAGGACACAGAGAGGTGGCAGCCATCTACAAGCCCAGGAAGAGAGACCTCAGAAGAAACCAAACCTGCCGACACTTTGATCTTGGACTTCCAGCCTCCAGGAACATAGGAAAATAAATTTGTTTGTTAAGGTGGCCAGTCTGTGGTATACTGTTATGGCTCTAGCAAGCTCATACAATTGCCAATCTCTGTCCCAGACCATGACAGAAGTGATGTCAAAGCAACATTTTTAATGGTTAGCATTTCCCATTCCCATATCATATAAGCCAGAAGAACATTGGTCTGAGTATGTGTTTCATGGTGCTTTGGAATCCAAAGTGTATCTATGTGACTGACCTCACTGTAAGAAAGCCCTTTGTGAGGTCATCATGCCCCTCTTGCTAGATCTGCACAGATGGAGATATGCGAGCTTTGAAGAATACTTGAGGAGACACCATGCCTCACTTTGCAAACCCTCTTTTAAGAAACATCGTTACCAGAAATCCACTTGATAACATCAAGAGGAAGCAATGCCTCCAATATTTGAAAACCCTGAAAACATTGCAATATGATGGATTTAAGACCGTATATTTTGGAGAAACTGAAATTGCCGAAAGTCTCGTAACTGGAAAAGATTTTAGTGATGGGTCTTTCATGCAAACTCCAACTTGGTGTATTGTGCATGCTGGAGGTAGTCAAGGATGGGTGCCTTGGAAGTATCGGATGTTCCTTAGAGATGAGTTATGTGTCAAACAAGAAGAAAGCCTCTTCTCTGAGTTCTGTGACATGGCAAGGAAGACTTATGGGAAGTGCGCCATTGTGGTCAAAGAGAGAAGGCAGCAAGACAAGATGAAGCCCGAGGACGACAAGGAGCCAGAGGCCCAGATCCACGCCCCATCAGTCATTAACTTAACAAGCCTTGTGTGCTGCGCTGAGGTAGCCAAGTCCTGTGGCCATGAGCTACTCTCTCTGCCTTCCCTTTGCAATTACCTAAACCCTTTAGACTCAGCCTGGTCTTCTCTGAAATGGTTTATCATCAGTAACAGAAAGGAGTTTTGTTTGCAGTACATTGACAGTGTCTACTCTTACCAATATATACTTCTCAGCGATTTAATTAGCAAAGGGATTAAAAGGATAAACCCAAGCAAATGGAAAACACTAGTCAACAAAGTGCGGAGATGGGAAAACTACTATCTTGGTAAATCTCCTTAAGGGTGATTCCTCTAACAAGCGGTTGGGACCATGCTAGGAGCAGAGTCTTTACCAGCTCTGCCGGGCTCCACTCTGGACCACTGCAGCCAAAATACTCCAACAGCGACCTCACGGGGATGCCGTGGGGACTGAGGTTTCTAAGGGTGTGGCAAAGCGCTTTAGGTGTAATGGAGGTTCCATTAAAGCTTGTTGGTAAGTTAGGGATCTCGACTCCTGTCTTGTTGAGGCCATATTGAGGGCTGTGTCAGTGGGAGGATGACAATGAACCCAGCCCCAAGGAGCTTGATGGTGAGCAGGGCTGAGCAGAGCTGAGGGCTGTGTAGTCAAAACTTTTAGGTCAGAAAGAAAAGGAACCCAGTGTGTGGTCACAAAAATGTTGAAATAGTGTGCCAACCAGCTTGAGCCAACCAAAATTATATACAGGGAGCCCGTTTGCCATCAGCAGGAGATGTGGTCCAGACAGTGCCTGGACCGGCTCTTTGCTTCCCATTGCTTGAAAAAAAGGTGTCAGAGGTTGAGTGAGAGACAAGAAGGTTCCCAGGAGGTGAACCCATCCAAATGCTACAAGGCAAGTTGGTGGTCCCAATAAGGCATCTGGAAATCTGTAACAGGGATTGATTCAACTTGGTGGGTGAACAGGTAAAGTCAACAGGGGTCTGTAGAACCCATTAATCCAATCTTCAATCCCAACTCCAACAATCCTACCGGGAGGTCATTAGATCTTTTCCTTCACTTCCCTGAGGCTTGGTTAACTCATTAGTAATTTAGGGTTTAGGGCTTTAAAGCCCTAGTGGAAGCCACGCCACTATGCCGTGTCTGGCACCTCCATAAACTGAGCGACCGTCATTACGGTCCAGGCTGAGGGCCAGCAAGTATGCTCACGGTTAGACCTGATGGTGCTGACCTCATTTCCCTTTCACTCTTTGGGGGAAATTCTTGCTGCTTTTTATCACCAGGGCATAATGAGAGTAGACACATCTTAAGATACTTTGATCAAAGGAACTTTGTTCTCTGGCATTTCTTTTAAGACCATCTGTGATAGGTTAGGCAGCTGATGACAATAAAAGGTTTCTTCTGATGGGGAGGACGGGGAGGATTCTTCGAGAATCTTTGAGACAAGCCATGTCCTATGCCTGTACGAAGCAAAACAGTAGGTAACGAGGCACAGCAATCCTGTGTGTGTGGACAAGTGCTCTGGCAGAGACCTCATGATGTCAGCGGGGCTGCTGTCTTTCTAAGAGTTTGGCTGGTGAGATATCCCATCCTCTCCGGCCTTACCGTCACCAACAACTACGTCCCCACTCCGTCTCCATGGACCACGGTGACTCCTAAGGAGGTGGTGTGTTGGAATGGTCTGCCCTAAAATGAGCCTAAAAGTAAATAGGCAAATGGAGCTGCAGCCTAGTGGATCCTGCCTTGTCCACCCGAGGAAGGTCCAAGGCCTACCCAGCCAGCACACACTCCTTCCATTTGTGATCGCTTTATACATACAAACCGTTTTTACATACTTGCCCTCATTCAGTGTAGACAGTCACCCTGTATATAGGCAGGGCAGTGATCATTAAGCTCACTTGCAAATGAAGACAAGTCCAGGAAGTAACTGACACACGTAGGGGCATGCCCACCTGTAGTGACACCCTCACACCTGTAGTGACACCTTCACACCTGTCTCTAGCAGGCTTCATGGGTTGGTTAGGAGTAGGTCATGCTGTGAGTCATGGAGACCTAATCCACAGAGATTTAAAATTGAAGGTACCCTGGGTGGCTCAGTCAGTTAAACGTCTGGCTCTTGATTTTGGCTCAGGTCATGATAGCACAGTTCATGGGATCAAGCCTCAGATTGTGCTGGTAGTCTGGAGCCTGCTTGGGACTCTCTCTCTCCTTCTCTCTCTGCCCCTCCCTTGCTCATGCATTCTCTCTCTCAAAAACAAACATAAAAAAATATTTTTAAAGAAGGCACCTTACCTCCACCACAAAAAATCAAGAAGGGCCAAGGTGGCAGTGGAGGGCTAATATGATGGATCCACGGTCATCAAGAACCCAGAATCCTTCCACTGTCCTAACATGGTTCCATCCTCATCATCCTAAATGGCTGCTGAACAAGCCATTGCATTAGCATTCCAGGTAGCAAAGAAGGACACAGGGAAGAAGAAGAGTTCATCTCTTCCTTTTTAAGGGGCCATCTAGGAAGTTTCACACGTTTCCACTTAAGTCTCACTGACAAGACTTAGTCGCAAGGGAAGTTGGGAAATGTAGTCTTTATTTGGGGAGGCCATGTGGGTGGCTAAATCAGGAGTCCATTACTAAGGAGCAGAGGAGAAGGGATATTGAGGTTGGCAACTGGCAGCCTTGGGCATGTTCCGTGCTCTCCTTCTTTTGACATTACAGTCACCACTCATCAAACATTCCAGCATCTTCTATGTGTGGCCGGAAAAGTGGTACAAAAAAACATAAGCTCGGGCCCTCAAGGCAGTCAGAGTCTGATTCTGAGGGAAGGGGAACCTTGCAGTCAGTGGGATGTTAGAGGTCTGGGGAGTGTGAGCTCGAGTCCAGGGCCTGGTGCTGGGAGTCCTGAACGGAGCTACAGGAAAGCAGACACCAGAGGGGATGCCAGGATTTCATCACAGGGAGAAAAGGCCAAGCCAGGCAGGAGTTTGAACAGCGTGCCGAGGGAACCCACTTCACACTCAGGCAGCATGTGTGTGAGGGAGTGTGTGTGTGAGAGACCGTGTGTGAGAGTATATGTGTGAGATATGAGTGTGTGACCATGTGTGTATGAGATGTGAGTGTGTGACCGCGAGTGTACGTGTGCCAGAGTTGTGAGCACGTGTGAGTAGGTGTGAGACGTGATAGTGTGCCCATATGAGAGTTTTGTGTGTGTGAGATTATGTGTAAGAGAGTGGTGTGTGTGTGAGACGTGTGAGGGTGTGTGAGAGGCTCTTCATGAGTGTGGAAGACTGTGTGTGAGATGTCAGTGTGTGAGAGAGGGTTGTGTGTAAGATGTGCAAGTATGACCCTATGAGAGTTGTGAGAGATGTGTGTGAGACATGAGTGCATGGCCATGTATGTGTGTGAGAGATTGTGTGTGAGTGTTGTCAGGGAGACTGGGTGTGAGAGAGAGTCTGTGGGCGTGAGCAGGTGTGAGACGGGGGTGCAAGGCCGCGTGCACGTGGGGCCCAGGGGACGGAAGGGGAGCAGAACGACAGGAAGAGGGGGTGTGAGGACAGGGCCCGGATGGAAGAGGACCGCAAGGCCGTGTGAGGTGAGAGACACCGGGCTTCATGCCAGTGCAGGGGGGTGGGGGGAGGGGAAGCACTGACGGGTCACACATCTGCACCCCCAGCCTGGCGCCTCCATTCTGGGCTCCTCAGGTGGGGTCTCCAGGCTCCTCGCGGGAACGGGAAGGCTTGGGGACACGTTGCCCCGCGCCGACTTCTCCACTCCTCACCTTCCCCCTCACCTCCCACCCCACACCCTGGGGTCCCCGAAACTACCAGAGCGGATCCACCTGACCCCCGGCAGGTGCTCATGGGAGAAAATGGAGAGGGCGGGCCGGGCCTTCCTCCTCGGTGTAGAGTCTGGCCTGTGCCATCTCGTACCCTTGGAGTAAGAGGTTGAAGACTTAACTCTCCATTCTGAGCTTGTTGTCTGGATCAGCTACTCCGACACCTGACAACCCAGGCCCCCCCCCCCCCCCCCCCCACCGCCGCTGGCATCCTCAAGCCCCTACAAGCGGGGAGACACCACCCAGGCCACGGGGAAACAGGGAGGAAGGTGCCTACGTCGAGGGGAGAAGACAGAGGGAGAAGGGATTGCGGAGCCTGGCCCCTCACCTCCCCGCTGCACCCAGCACCCCTCCCACACTGGGAGCAGAAGGCCTTGGGCCAAGCCAGAGGGGAAACTGAGGCTGCCAGCACGGCTTCCAGGGCCTTCAGTAGCTGGTCCCCAGATGCCTCCCCCCCCCCCCCCGCCCCCCCCCC